>JAUPMG010138469.1:0-24978 GCA_031762675.1 Pachysandra terminalis
CAAACCTTCCAATACTCCTAAACAACACGTGCCAAGCCATACTAAATCAAAACAACAAAATCTGGAAAACCTGCACATCTGCGATCGATCGGTATCACCCGGAGATCGATCCCTGTGCGCTCGATCGCAACCTACGGCGATCGATCGCAGTGCGCTCGATTGCAACCCACGGCGATCGATCGCACTAGACCCAGAAACCCAGAAACCTGCGATTTCACGTACCGTTCTTCGTTTTTCTTACATCAAATAAATATGAAATCTATTCCAAACATCTTAGCTCGCACATCTAACATCCAAGAACCCAAAACCATGCATCTTAATTCAAAATTACATCGATACAACATATATTCATGAAATCCACAATCTAATATGCAAAATAAAACCCAACACAGATGATGTCTCAGTAATATGATCATAACTCCTTAAATTTAGGTCCGATTGAGGAGATTTGGGTCCCGTTGGATAGCTAAGAGAACAATCTATAACTTTGTATCTAATAGCTACATCCAAATTCGAATGTTAGCATGGTTTAAATCTAATCGCAAGGGAACGGAAGTGCAATTGGTCTGTTCAGCACATTGTTCTTCGTTTTTATCACATTAAATAAATTCCAAAATTATTATAAAACATCCTAGATCATAAATACAATAATATTACTATCAAATCGTTCATCAATGCATCCAAAACATATAAATCCATTCGAAAACATAGATCTGTACATGCAAATCGATAGTATCACATATATTCAATTTCCTTTCATAAAACCTTACATATATCAATACATAATCATAATTAACATCATGAAATCATCAAAGGAACCCAGATATTCTACTTATAGTGATAATAGATTGTAGATCTCCACTAACGATCTAACCCGCCGGAAAACCTTCCTAGGCAACTATAGATTCAACAAGAACAACCAAATCCTTAGTTCTTCTTCTTCTTCAAGTTTCAAATCTCACCAAATCTCTCTCTCTCTCCCTCTAGCAGAAATCGGCCAGCCCTTGTTGGTGTAGAGAATTAAGGTTTTGCAACCCTAATCTCACCCATCCTTAGTATTTATATTATTACTTTAATTAATAGTTAATCCATCCTTGTCCACTAATTACCCTTTAGTCCAATCCTAACCAAAGTTAATTACCCATGAACCCCTCATTTGTATAGTTGTTTATCTAAGGTCCTTTCTCCACTTATTTAATTATAAACCACCATTAATCTCACTTAATTCAAACTAATATCAAGCTATTAATTATGATTAATTCATATAAATCTATGAAAAATCCTAATAAGGATCCGGGTCACTACAATATCTACTGGAAGATAAGTCTTAACCTGGTATTAATAAGTGAAGATGGAATGTATGGTTTCGAGCAGCATAAGGCAATCCAGAAAGGAATTACAGACATAAGAGGTAGCAATGGCGAATCAAATGGCATAAGAAAATGGAGAATGTTGGTATGATCATCGGAATGTGAATAGGATGTGGAATCTGGCATCTACAAAACTCATGAGAAACACCTGAAGCAAATTGGTAAAAACAAATGTGGGAAAAAATCATTTACCATATGTAAATATTCCTAAGTGGAGTAAGTCAGGTATTTGTGGTAAGAAGATGATCACATCTCAATTCATCCTTATTGGAACAAATAAATCCATCAAACAGAGTAATTCACTCGTCCATCACCAGTTTTCAATCAGTTTGGTCTATTATCCTCTCTAGTGGTTTTGGTTTGTCCAAAATAGACATTTTGTTAGATCCCCAAATCTCAAGACGATTGTGATAACTTTGGTAGTCATTGGGGATGAGCTTAAATGATTCTGGCCAACCTATGAAGTTGTTTAATACACGACTGCGTATTTTCTTCTTGGTATTCATTGATAAAATTACCTTAATTATTGTGTTCATATTGTTGTGAAAAAAAGGTGAAAAATTGTAAAATGAAAACTTTGAAAATCCTTTCTCTGCATTCACTCTTTGCTCAAATGTATATCACTCTTGTTTTCTTCCCTATTCCAAGATATCACAGGGTGCAAAAGGAGATAAATAAGAAAATACCAGCACACAATCCCAGTGGAGCATATCCGTATATCTCTGAAAGAATGCACTTAGAAGATGCATCCGATCATTTCTCCAATAAAGAAGCATGGATAAATCAAACTCTCAAGATGCTTAAATGAATAGATTCCCCGATTCATCCCCAACAGAGTTATTTGAAAATAATGGAAGCAACAGAACTCCTGAAGAATTCAAAGACCCAAAAGTGAAAAACAAGACCGACATAAGAAGAATGCTCATTTGTAAGTGTCAATCATGGTCAAAAGCATTTCTGTCTCTTCTAGATCTTGTCTCCTAGATAGACTTGGTCTCAGGCAGTAATGCGACAATAATCAAATAAGGTTAGGACATGTCCAACCATTTGAAGCAGCCAAATGAAGATCAGACTTGACTTAGTAAGTCATGGTCTTCACCTATCTCCAAGTTTATGAACTGAATCTTGCTCGAAGTCGAATTTACCTGTCACATGTTGAACTTCCCAAAAACAGTTATCACCACCATACCTATGAATTCTAGGCAAAGACAAAGTCCTAGAAGACTTGAACCTTTTTGTGGTCTGGGCAGAGGCTTAGCCTCCAGATCAATTTGTTCTTTTTTACTTCAACCCCTTAGAAGTTCAATATGTGAAAGTCAATTCGATTCTAGTAAGATCATTTTTATGAGCTATGTAAATTTGGATTATGTCTTTTTTTTTCTTTGTCATTCATCGCTTGCGATCCTAACAAAGAAGGGCAGCTGTACACACCCAAATTTGCACGGGGGCGATTTTTTCTTGATCTTTGCAGCTCCTTAAGGCTTGAGGCTTTTTCTATCTCCCAATTGTATCCAAACCACCCCAAATCATATTACCAATTTTCTTTGAAAACCCAGAAAATAATGTTAAATGACAAAAATACCCCTAGTAGCCCCACCCGATTCATCTCAGTCCTAAATCCATTTTTAGCCTCAAATTTGAATTCATGAGCCAAAGTGCTCTCTAATGAGTATAATCATGCACTAATTCGAAGTTCATCGTAAAAATGACAATTTTGCCCCTAATTTTGTCGTTTGGGCCAAATAGTTAAATGCGTGGGTCGAAATATTTTTCCGAAACAAATTTGGATTCTATACAAAAATACCTTCAAAACAAATGTGATTTTGTAAAATTGCGAGTTCGGAAGTCGAAGGGTCATTTTTGGTATTTTTAAAATTAACAAGAAGGGACTGAAAAATATAATGGGACAAAACAAATAATAAAAAACACGTTAGGGAGGAAAATGACATAATATAATTGAGAGAATATTTGAGGAATATTTTCCAGGTATCAAATTGTCACGACCTAAACCCAATAGACCATTGGGGCGCAGCGGGGTACAGATAATGACCTTCACTTCCTCGAAAGGAGAGTGATAGTCGATTCAAAGACAGTAGCTAAATTGAATGAATTTCATTCAGAAAGAAAAATTGAAGATTTATTTACATAATTACATCGTATAACAGCAAAAAGATCAAAATACAAGTTAGGTTAAAAATCAGATTTTAACAAAGAAGATACTACCCAAATATCCTCCAAAAAGAATCAACTAGTAGTATATCAAAATATTACAGAACAATTGTCCAAAACGTTACAATGAGGTCACTGGAGTGCGTAGAATTCGTCCTCTTCCTTTTACACTTCATCTTCTTTGAAGTTCTCTTCAGCAACTGCAACTTCTAAGTTTCCTGAAATGTTGCTAAAAAGCTTGAGCAAACTAGCCAATAAGAAGTAAATTCAGGATATATAAGGTAAATTCTAGAGTCTAAACAATCACAATAATTCAAGCACAAGCAAACAGGAAGGAACACACAATGCAATGCATGGGGCAGATTAATTACTAAATGCGATGTTATGCGCCTTGGTGGCTTATCAAACAATCTAGATGCTGTGCAATGCAAACTTTAAAAGAATGTCAATGTGAAATGTTTCCTCCTGATCCAGCCTCTATTCAGGGTGTCCCAGCAACCTGAATTCGCCCCAGGGTGTTCCAGCAACCTGAAATCATCCCCCCGTTGTAACGGTCCAAGGAATAGGGCTATTTTACGTGTACAACGTATTTTTAAGGGTTTTCAACCTAGGAGGCACAATCCCCCAACTTAATTTGATCAGTGGTTGCTAGACCGAGACTTGTAGCCACTTGCGGTATCCCTTAGGAAAACACGAACACTTGACTAGACTGTAGAGGCCCACCACTTTTCCTTGGGTCTAATACCCCTTGGAATAAGAACGTGTATTGGGTTCGCTACTCCCTCAATTCGGTCATGCCGGTCACCTCACTAGATGTGGAATCACATTACTCTCATTTCCATCCTTGAGACACAACCGTGAGGTCTCGGGTAACAGGGTCATACTCTTCGACCACTGGGGTCCAGAGCCCATGAAGTGTTGTGAAGCGTGCACATTAACTAAAAGAACATCTTGCGGTGTACAATGTGAAAGATAATAATCTAAAGTATGTAATCCACATATCTCCATGTATTTCACATGACATTTCATTCATTTAGGTTCTCAAAGCATCATCTCTACTAGCATTCGTACATGTGAGTATACACCATAATTCAATCCACCATGTATGACAATACGTATCAATTTACAAACATCAAAACATAAATGTGTATGGTCTAATTCGGCGAGGTCCTCGGCGAAGTCTTTCGGTGCACCTAAACTCACCTCGGCAACCCCTTTCGGTGCACCGAGGCCCATTTCGGCAAGCTGAACTGGTCCTCGACAACCTGTTCATGTTGTTCATGCTCGGCGGCCTTTTAGGCGGGCTAAGGGGTTAACCCTGCGCCCAGAAAGCGTTCGACGACGTGTTCAGCGTGCCGAGGAGGCCGCCGAACGTCGCGAACGGGCCAAAAATTGGGGGTTTTCAGTCTATTTATAGGTTTCTCAACACACAAGAATAAGGAGAAGATCATATATGAAATGTAAGCAAGAAAAACATACAACAGCCATAATCAAATCATTTAGACTAACTATCCATATTCAAAGAAACAAAAAGCATGAATCATGTGAAATAGAAGAGGAAACTAAGATTTATCTATCAACATTCATGAATCTATACTTGATAGAATCAAACAACAACTACAGATT
The DNA here is from genome assembly GCA_031762675.1 of Pachysandra terminalis. Classification (NCBI taxonomy): domain Eukaryota; kingdom Viridiplantae; phylum Streptophyta; class Magnoliopsida; order Buxales; family Buxaceae; genus Pachysandra; species Pachysandra terminalis. The sequence goes on from JAUPMG010138469.1 coordinate 5,166, forward strand.
AAATCAACATATGCTATATCTTCTTCACCAAGCTTCTCCACCAAGCAAAACCAAAACAAAATTTCAAATGAGCTTGTCTCTAAAGCTTCCCATGCAAGATACCCCCCAAGGCCATGTAGCACAATCTAGGCCATCAACTTTTAACCACTCAAAAACCATCAAATTTTAACTACTCACATCCAAACCATTAAAATCTAACTACTCAATCCAAGCCATACACCTCATCACAACACAACAGTTACATTAATGCCATTAGCTCAAAACAATTAAATTAAACTACCATGCATAACACAAGGACCACAAAATCATTATAACAACCATCGAACGGTCGGATCTACTCCGATTGGAGATCAATTCGGCAGATAGAGTCATATCAAGAAATAAAATATAATTAAATATTCAAGAGGTGGTTTAGGCCATTACAACCTACCCCCCTTAAAAGGATTTCGTCCCCGAAATCTACTTACCTTAGGTGAAAAGCTATTGATATCTGGCTCGCATCTCGTCTTCAAGCTCCCAAGTTGCTTCTGAACTCTCGTGATTGCTCTAGAAGACTTTTACCTTCGCAATGACTTTGTTCCGCATCACTTGCTCTTTTCGGTCTAGAATTTCCACTAGATGCTCTTCATATGTGGTGTTCTCTTTTATGATCACCGTCTGCCAGTCAATCACTGAAGCAGGATCCGGGTGGTACTTTCTCAGCATGGACACATGGAATACGTCGTGCACTAAGTCCATAAAGGACGGTAGTAGCACTCGGTAAGCCACTTCTCCAATTCTCTCGGTGATCTCAAATGGTTCGATGTACTTTGGCGCTTGCTTGCTCCTCTTGCCGCATCTGACTACTCCTTTGGTCGATGAGACTTTCAGGAATACCTAGTCACTCACCAGGAACTCTAGATTCCGTCTTCTCATGTTTGCATACTTTTTTTGCCGATGTTGAGTCGTAAGCAATCTACCACTTATAAGTTTTATCTTCTCAGTCGTTTCGACCACGATCTCGAGTCCCAATGGAACATGTGCATTGTCCTCATTCCAGCATAAAGGTGAACGGCAAGGTCTTCCATAAAGCGCTTCAAATGGTGTCATTCCCAAGCTCGCCTGGTAGCTATTGTTGTAAGAGAAGTCGACTACTGCAAGGTGGTTTTCCCAATTACCCTTGAAGTCTAAAATACACGACCGTAGGAGATCTTCAAGGACTTGGTTCACTCTTTCCGTCTGACCGTGCGTTGAGGATGAAAGGCGGTACTGAAGTTAAGTGGCGTCCTCAAAGCTTTGTGTAAGCTCCTCAAAAACCTTGAAGTAAACTGCGATCCTCAATCTGATACAATAGTAACAGACACTCCATAAAGGTGAATAATCTCTCTCACGTACAATCTGGCTAGGTTTTCAGTGTTCATCGTAGTCCTTGCTGCTAGGAAATGTGCTGACTTTGTCAAAAGATCGACAATCACCCAGATGATATCAGAGCTGCTACTAGTCTTCGGCAATCCCATGATGAAATCCATGGAAATGTGCTGTCACTTCTACTCTCCGATGGGTAGAGGGTGAAGTGTACTCTCCAGCCTCTGATGTTCTACCTTCACCTATTGACAGGTGGCACACTTGGTCACGAACTCTGCTATCTCATCCTTCATGCGGTTCCACCAATAACTGCGTCGAAGATCGTGATACATCTTAGTTATACCGGGATGAATGGAATATCTCGACCTGTGAGCTTCAGCTAGGATCTCATTCTTCAATTCTTCATTTTTAGGCACACAAAGTCGTCCTCTGAATCTGATGCTCCCGTCTTCAGCCTTGGTCCAGTCTGTTCTTTCTTTGTCCACGGCTAGGTCTTGTAACCACTTGTCGTCCTTTTGAAGGTCAATGATCCTTGCTTTGAGTAACGATCTCAAAAGCATGCTGCATAGTCTCACAGTGTGATCCGTTCCACGAACATTGAAACTGAGATCGGCAAGGGCTTCATACAACTTCCATTCTTGAACTAGTAGATGCGCCACGACACTCCTGGGTCTTCGGCTTAGTGAATATGCAACGACATTGGCTTTGCTAGGATGATACTGATGGGAGAAGTTGTAGTCGCTTACAAGATCCATTCACTTCCTTTGATGCATGTTTAAGTCCTTCTGAGAGAACAGGTACTTGAGACTCATGTGATCTGAGAATACTTCGAAAGTCTCGCCAACTAGATGATGTCTCCAAATCTTTAGTGCAAACACGATTGCTGAAAGCTCCAAGTCATGAGTGGGGTAGTTCTTCTTGTGCGTCTTCAGCTGCCTTGAAGCAAACGCTACGACTTTACCATCTTGCATGAAAACACACCCAAGCCCGGATAACGATGCGTCGATGTAGACTACAAAGTCGATGCCGCTTACAGGGATGGTAAGGACCGGTGCTGTAGTAAGCTTCTCCTTAAGGGTAGTGAATGCTGCTTGGCAAGTGTTATCCCAAATGAATCTGACATCCTTCCGTTTGAGCTTGGTTTGTGGCGCTGCAATACTCAAGAACCCCTCAATGAATCTCCGGTAATATCCTGCTAACCTAAGGAAACTGCGAATCTCTGAGACGTTCTTCGGTTGCTTCCAACTAAAAACTGCTTCTTCCTTACAAGGATCCACCGTGATGCCTTCCTTGGACACTACATGCCATGGGAACTTCACTTCACCCTTACAGAATTCGCACTTAGAAAACTTCGTGTACAATTGATGATCTGCTAAGGTTCGCAACTTGATACTGAGGTGCTCTTCGTGCTTTTCCTCCGACTTCGAATAGATCAGGATATCATCGACAAACACCACGAGGAACTTTTCTAGATAGGGTCTGAAGATTCTTTGCATCATGTCCATGAATGCTGCTGAGGAATTAGTCAACCCAAACGGCATAACTACGAACTCGAAGTGTCCATAACATGTCCTGAATGCCGTCTTCGGAACATTTGCTTCCCTGATCCGTAGTTGGTGATAACCGGATCTGAGATCTATCTTCGAGAAATACGATGCTCCCTGCAACTGGTCGAATAATTCGTTGATACGCGGCAACGGGTACTTATTCTTCATAGTGACATGATTCAGCTTCCTATCGTCGTTGCAAAGTCTGAGTGATCCAACCTTCTTCTTTACTAATAAAACAGGCGCTCCCCAAGGTGATGAACTAGGCTGAATAAACTACAATGCTAGAAGTTTTTCCAATTGCTTCCTCAATTCAGTTAACTCAATGGCCGCCATCCGATAAATCGGTAATGTGATAGGTTGAGCCCCTGCGACCAACTCAATGCGAAATTCTACTTCTCGCTCAGGTGGCAATCCCGAGATATCTTAAAATACCATCCCGAATTGGCACACAACAGGAATGCCTTCCCACTCCTTCTTCTTTTCATCAGACCCATGGTTTAAACAGGCCGATAGGTTGGGCATCCCTAAACTTGAACCCATGACTTCAACTAAGTCACCCTTCGGGGTTAGAAAAGAGATAACTCGGTTATGGCAGTCTATATGCACGTGGTGTGCAGTTTGCCAGTCCATTCCCATTCGTGCATATCCAACACTATCAAATCTATGGGTAAAGTAAACTCGTCTATCACAATCAAACAAGACTTACACACCATATCTAACTGTGCTCTGTCTCCTTCTGAGTTCGCTACTACAAGACTCTCTTCTAAGTTCTTCATGTGTAAACCAAGACTGTGAACCATTGACCGTGAATTGAAAGAATGAGAAGCTCCAATATTAAATAGTACACGCGTTGAAATGTGGGAGAGTTGAATGATACCTCCCATAACCTTACTCTGATAAGGCTCGATGGCAATGACCTTGGCTGTCTGAGGTTGCGGTTGAGGTCGGGGCTGAGGGGGTCCACTCTTGGTTCCCTTGAAAGGTGGTGCCTACTGGATCGGAACAGGGTTCAGAATGTAGTGTGGCCTGGGCACAAGCTGCTGCTGCGGCTAAGGTGACTGACCCTGGAAGAAGCTCTGATTCGGATTTCTTGGTGCACAACAATCCCTGAAACTATGACCTTGCCTCCCACAATTGTGACACCGCATAGGCGCGTTCTCAAAACTCTGAGAACTGGATGGTCCTTGCATTCTCTGCCGCTTTTGCGCTTCCAATGCATTGCCCTTGAAGCTGCTAGGTCTCGGACCACTCTTCATGTTCCTTAGTTCCACACTCTTTCTGAACTCCACCATATCTCTTTCTTCCTTTTTGGCACAATCCCCAACGTGATGGTATTCGGTGAAGTCTCTCACTACCAACCTACTACGAATATTGGGCCTTAATCCGCACTTGAACCGGAAGGCCTTCTTTTCCTCATTATCTATAGCATACTGAGCAAACTGGGATAATTCGGTGAAATTGGCGGCGTATTCCATCACTGTCATAGTCCCCTGCTTTAACTTCATGAATTCCATCTCTTTCTCTCTCCGTAATGTCTTATGGAATTACTCCATGTAGATGATTTCCTTGAATCTCTTCTGTGCTGACAGCTGCAATACTGAGTGTAGACTTCCACCACCGTCGTGCTTTACCCTCTAGCATGAAAGCTGCATACCGGACCATATCTGCATCCTCCACCTTCATTGCCTCGAAGACGTGCTTGATAGAATCAATCCAATTCAGTGCATTTAATGGGTCCACAACTCCCTTAAATGGTGTAGGTCCAAACTTCTTGAAACCCTCTAGACTTGAAGTACCTCTGTGTGTCGCAGTCTGGAGCTGGACTTGTTGCCTCTGCATTATATTGGTCATGTCCCCTAAGGCCTGATATACACTAGCTAGGTGAGGATCATCTACTCGGTTCCCTGCCAATGGAGGATCATTGGCACGACTCCTCCTCCTCCTCTAACCGGGGATCGTGAGCATGCCGACCTCTACGTTCCGCCACGGAAGAAGTGTGGAATATATATCTGTAAAAGAGTTCACGCATCCAAATTTCTTGTAAGTAAGAATTTCAGATGATTAGCTTTTAACAATCATCACACATAAACTTTTGAAACAACAACAATCCAAAAACTTTATAACTTAAAAAAAAAATCTGATTAAAAACGAAGAGCTAAAGCTCTGATACCAACTTTGTCATGACCCGAACGCAATAGACCACTGGGGCCCATCGGGGTCCAGATAACGACCTTTACTTCCTCGGAAGTAGAGTGACAGTCGAATCAAAGACAATAGCAAAACCGAATGAATTCCATTCACAAAGAAAAATAGGAGAGTTATTTACATAATTACATCAGATAGTAGCGGAAAGATCAAAATACAAGTTCTAGGTTAAAAATCAGATTTTAAAAAAGAAGATACTACTTAAGTATCCTCCAAAAAGAATCAACTAGTAGTATATCAAGATATTATAGAACAATTGTCGAAAACATTACAATGAGGTCACTGGAGTGCGTAGAATTCGTCCTCTTCCTTGTACACTTCATCTTCTTTGAAGTTCTCTTCAGCAACTGCAACTTCTAAGTTTCCTGAAATGTTGCTAAAAATCTTGAGCAAACTAGCCAGTAAGAAGTAAATTCAGGATATATAAGGTAAATTCTAGAGTCTAAACAATCACAATAATTCAAGCACAAGCAAACAGGAAGGAACACACAAAGGTGACTTATCAAACAATCTATATGCTGTGCAATGCAAACTCTTATCGAATGTCAATGAGAAATGTTTCGTCCTGATCAAGCCTCTATTCGGGGTGTCCCAGCAACCTAAATTCACCCCAGGATGTTCCAGCAACCTGAAATCATCCCCTCGTCGTAACAGTCCAAGGAATAGGGCTATTCTATGTGTACACCGTAGTTTTAAGTGTTTTTAACCTAGGAGGCACAATCTCCCCACTTAATTTGATCTGCGGTATTCCTTAGGAAAACATGAACACTTGACTAGACAGCAGAGGCCCACCTCTGTTCCTTGGGTCTGATACCCCTGGCAAAGGAACGTGTATTGGGTTAGCTACTCCTTCAACTCGGTCCCGCCGGTCTCCTCACTATGAAGTGTTGTGAAGCATGCACATTAACTAAACCAACATCTTGTGGGGTACAGTGTGAAAGATAACAATCTAAAGTATGTAATCCACATATCTCCATGTATTTCACACGGCATTTCATTCATTTAGGTTCTCAAAGCACCATCTCTACAAGCATTCATACATCTGAGCATACACCATAATTCAATCCACCATGTATGACAATACGTATCAATTTACAAACATCAAAACATAAATGTGTATGGTTTAGTTCGGCGGGGTCCTCGGCGGAGTCTTCGGTGCACCTAAACTCACCTCGGCGCACCGAAGCTTGGTTCGGCGACCCTTTTGGCGAACCGCTTTGAGATTTGGCAACAAAACCAGGGTTCCTTTCTCGGCGACCTGTGCATGCTGTTCATGTTCGGAGGCCTTTTAGGCGCGCCGAGGGGTTCACCCTGTGCCCAGAAAGCGTTCGACAACGTGTTCGGCACGCCGAGGAGGCCGTCGAACGTCGCGAACGGACTAGAAATTAGGGATTTTCAATTTATTTCTTGGTTTCTCTGCACACAAGAATAAGTATAATATCATATATGAAATGTAAGCAAGAAAACTTACAATAACCATAATCAAGTCATTTAGACTAACTATCCATATTCAACAAAACAACAAGCATGAATCATGTGAAATTGATGAGGAAACTATGATTTATCTATCTATATTCTTGAATCTATACTTGTTAGAATCAAACAACAACTCCAGATTAAATCAACACATGCTATGTGTTCTTCTCTAAGCTACCAAGCAAAACCATAACGAAATTTCAAATGAGCTTGTCTCTCAAGTTTCCATGCAAGATACCCCCCAAGGCCATGTGGCACAATCTAGGCCATCAATTTTTAACCACTCAATCTAATCCATCAAATTTTAACTACTCACATCCAAACCATTAAAATGTATCTACTCAATCCAAGCCATACACCTCATCACAACATAAGAATTACAATAATGCCATTAGCTCAAAATAATTTAAGTTAAACTGCCATGCATCACACAAGGACCACAAAGTCATCATAACAACCCTCGCACGGTCGGATCTAATCCAATTGGGGATCAATTCGGTAGATAGAGTCATATCAAGGAATAAAATATAATTAAATACTCAAGAGGTGGTTTAGGCCGTTACACAAATTCCAAAAAATAAGAAATAAGTAATTTTAAAAGTCGCGCCCAAAAAAGAAATATAAAGCTTTTAAATTCAAAAGGGTGGCTTCTATTCTCAAACTAACCAAAAAATGGGATTCCTAACTTTTAAATTCAATTTCTAAAAAAGGAGGAGTTTCTAAATTCAATTGGAAAGGGGTTTCTAAATTCAATGGGTTTCTAAAATTCAATTGAAACAAAAGAGAAGGGGAAAAGCTTCTAAGGTTGTGTTTGGCATTGATTTTCCAGGCCCTAAAAGCGCTTCAGATATATAAATAGCCTTTTGGTAAACGTATGTGAGAAGTGATTCCGTGAGAAGTGATTCATTCAAATGATGATTCTGGAGAAGCTACCCATTCCTACTTCTCAACTCACATTTGCGGGAACCTGTTTTGGGTTTTAATGAAACTTATCTTATGGTCCTCTATACCCCCTTATACCTCTTTTAATTCCTATTTTATCCTTATCGTCTTCACAAGAAAAACTCCTATTGAAAAAAAATAGTTTCCTATTCAAACACAAACTTCTTACTTCAATGCTCGTCAACTTCTACATTACAATCACTATAAATAGAGCAAAGCTGAAAAAGAAAAAAAAAAAACAAATCTTGGAAGGATCTTCAACAAGTAATCAATAATTTCTGGTAAGTCAAGTTTTTGCCATTCTTAGTCTCATTTGATATTTTTTTTATCTTTTTTGTTTTGATCTATTGTATAGAAATAAGTTCTTTGTATTACTTCATGGATTCCTGAAACATGTTAGAGAGAGAATCCTTCACTTTTCCGGGACATTTCCGGAATCACGATTCAAATCAATGGTTATATCCAGGAATCATGATTCAAATCAATGGTTTTTTATAACTAATTAGACAATTGCGTGATAATTTATAGCAAGTAACCTATCAAAACAAGATGATAGGATTAGTAATAAAGATTTTAAAGAGATTTTACTAACTAAAAAAGGAAATAAGTACTAGGATTCTTAAAGAAGTTTTTCGAAATAATAAATAGTGAGAAACAGTCCAAAGTGTGAAAATAAAATAAAATATAATGAAAACCATCAAGGATCAAAGCTATGTAAGCTAACCAATGGTTTAAATGGTAATTAATTTAGATGGAAGTCTTTTCTCTATAAGCCTATATAAAATTGTGAGTATATATAATGTTGGTGATGTCTAATTCCCTTTAAAGTATATGGGTATTTGTCAACATGATAATATTATCATAATAAAAATGCTTTACAAGTTAATCTTGCCAAACAATCTCAGTATAGCTAAAAACACTTCTTGATTAAGAAGCGCTTTTCAGTGTATGTATACCAAACATCATCTAGTCTTCTAAAGCAGTTCTCATGAAGCGCTTCATAAGAATCAATTTTAAAGGAATCGCTTCTCCTTCCAAGAAACAACGCCAAACATGCTCCAAATTCAAAAGAAAAGAAAATTTTGTTTATATAAAGAGAGGGGGAGCTCGGCTCTCTCTCACAAAATCTGGGGCTCAAGAAATCTGACTCGACAGATTCTCCCCCTCAAAGGGATTCTTCCTTTGATACACAGATCCTCTTCTCCAAGTCAACCCACTCACCTGATTTCATTATTCTCCTTTCCGTCTGTTTGTTCCTGCGATCCCCTCTTTCTTTTGGCGAAGCCGCCCACTGCTCCCAATGCCATCCGATCTCGCAATTTCCCTTCACCCCCTCTCTCTCCAGCTGGCTCGCTCTCGGTCTTACTCCCTCTCCAACTAGTTTTTTGGCCAATCGGAACCCCTCCCAGTGTGGTTTTTCAAGTGTCTTCTTTGGCGAAGACCACTTCGTCCTTACAAGAAAAACCCTGAACACTCTCTCCCTTCTCAATTCCCCCCCCTCTCTCTCTCTCTCTCTCTCTCTCTCTCTCTCTGGTTGCAATAGCAGTCGGATCTTCTCATCTCTCTCAGTCTCTCGCTCTCTCTCCCGCTCTATTCACCGCCAACACCCCATGCACCTCTCTCTATTTTTCTCTCTTCCACATCACCTCCCACCTCGCTCTGCTGCTGCGCTATCTTCTTCCTCGCCCTCATTCTTCCCTTCTTCTTCTTCCCCTTCCTCTGTATTCCTTCGTCCTCCCTGTACAATAGAGAAACAAAAAAAATATTATTTAAGAAAACCCCAAAAATTGAGAAATAACCATAAAAGCAAAAAACATAAAATCTTGAATCATAATTCCCCGTTTAGCCATAATAAAAAAATAGGAGACAAATCTTTTTGTCGTCTAGGTCAAGCCTCAAGGAGCTCAAATAAGAGGTCATTACACAAGGGATCATATGTTGCTACATGTATTTTAGTTTGCTTTTTTTATTCTATTTTATCATTTTATAATGGTTATGGAAATTGAAAGCATGTTGTGAATAATTTTTTTTTGGGAATCTAATTAATCTATGGTCGGATTTGAGTAGCTTTGTAATGAATTTTAATCTACATTTTTTTTTACTTTATGCATTTTTTTATTTTAGTTAATTTTTAGATAAATAATTGGCCAAATAATTTTGAACCAGGTAACTGGTTATACCGGGAGAGAATGGGTGCCTAACACCTTCCCGTTCCCTTAAATAAACCTCCTTACCCAAAATATGGTTAGACCATCCTAAGCTTTATAATTTTGGATTAATTGGTAAACCATGGGTGACCATTCACACCCGAACTTGATGAAGGGTGGGGACTCCAAAATAACCCGATCAACCTAGGGTCCACCTGGTCGTGGGGTGATCACAATGTCAAAACTTCGTTTCTCAATGAAGAACTGGATTGGGAGATCTATATGGATCAGCCTGAGGGTTTTGTGGCCGAGGGCATGAGCGCAAAGTACGCAGAATCAAACGCTCCATATACGACCTGAAATAGTCATCCGGATAGTAGTATCTTCAATTCCATCGAGCCATTATAATGTTTTTCTTCACGATGATTGAGGAATATCACTGTGTGTATGTTAGACACCATGGTAGGAGCTTTCTTATCTTGTCACTGTATGCTAACGACATATTTATAGGAGGGAATGACAAGGAGGTGATTGTCGCAACTAAAGAGTGACTTTCCTTCAGTTTTGAGATGAAGAATATGGGTGAGACAGATTATGTGCTTCGTGTTAAGATTCAGAGGAATCACGCATAGAGACTTCTTTGTTTGTCTCATTAGACTTACTTAAGGAAGGTACTTGAGCGTTTCAGAATGCATAATGGAAAACCTATTGACACTCTTATCGAGAACGATGCTTCATTACATCTGGGTCTTTGCAATAGAAGGAACATATGACTCGTGTTCTTTATGATAGTGCTACAGGTAGTCTGATGTATGCTATGATGCTTACTCAACTTGGTATTAGTTTCGTGGTTGTCTTAGTTAGCCGTTACCAGAATAACCCAAGACAGGCTCATTGGAAGGTAGTGAAACGTATTCTTAGATGCCTACGTGGGACAACAAATTACATGCTTTGTTTCTAGGGAGAAAATTTGCAGGTACGAGGCTACAACATTGTGGACTGGGCATATGATCTAGACGGTGGAGAGTCGACGTAAGAACACACATTCTTGCTAGGCGACGGGCCATCTCTTGGAGTAGCAAAAAGCAAGTCTACATTGCTTTGTCGACTATGGAATTAGAGTACATAGCTTGTTGTGCAACCGTCCAGGAGGCTGTATAGTTGAGGTGATTCTATAACGACCCAAGCCTAATAAATCTAATTCCTAATTGTTGAAAACAATAATAATAAATTTTATGTGACCTAGTTGGGCGTTTTCAGGAATCAATAAGGAATACTAATAGCTAAATAGAGCATTAGTCTAGCTATGGAACTATTATATTAAAACTAGGGTTTACTGGTAATTAAAATAACATCTGGGGAATATAATGCCATTATATTCATAAATTAGGAGATCATGGGTGAGGTGCGTGGAGTGGAAGTGATGGAAGGAAAACCTCCATAACCACTTCCTATAACTTCCCTTTTTGTCTTGGATTTAAAAAGTAGAGAGAGAAACATAATCCATGCCGTCCCATGTGGTGGAGAAGAAGAAGAAGAAGAAGAAGAAGAAGAAGAAGGAATGGAGGAAATGGAAGATAGAAGAAACAACTCAGATCTAGATCTCAGCTCAAAGAGAAGGTAAGTCTCATTTTCTGTATAATCTGAATAAGGTGTCATTTGAGTTCCGATTTCATGTGTTTGTGCAAAATGATTATTGATTAGGTTTGGGTTTGAATGCATTGAGATTTGCTTGTTTAATCGATTTGTTGAATGATTTACATGTGATTAATTGATTTGTATGCCCCACAATCTATTGGATCCGATTTCGTGACCATTGCGAAGCCCTAGAACGAATCTGGGATCCACATCCCGAGAACTATCGGCAAGCACCAGCACACCGGTGGCCCTGCCGACAGAAACCCAGAAATAATCAGTTACCTCCATCAGTAGGCACCAGTACACGGGTGAGCTTGCAGACAGGGGGCCATTCGTAGTTGAAATTACCCCACCGGTACACCGGTGAGGGTGAAATCTATGGAATGAAGATAGGGCTTAGGTTTTTCGATTAGTTGTTTAAGAATTGGGTCCACACTAATTAGATAACATGTTCGGGATCAATGTATGATCAAATAAACTTTGACCTACCTGTAGATGATCACCCTTGAGTTCCATAATAAAATAGTTGGGTTAGGCACACCATGTGTTTGAGAAATGGTCTCAGTGAGTTAAGGGTGGACGGATGGCTCTATCCTGCTTGCGAGGAACCACCTTTGAACCTCATAGTACACCCTACACCATTGATTAGTTTAGTGATTTGGCCTCGCCAACATTACACTCAACATGTGCTTAGCAATTGAAATTAGTTTTGTTTGGGAGTGATGTGGGTTTGAGACATTGGTTTGGTATTTGGTTTACGAACTCAAGATTGATCAGGGTTATCAACTTGAAGTTCCATGATTGTTTGGTACCCATCACTCACCCTTGGACTTGACTATACTTCATATTGGAATAATATGAATTAGGTAATTGGATTGTGAGTTAATTGTATGGTATTGAAACACCTGGGAAACTCGTGATGGCTTCCAATCAGATTCTCCGCGTGTATGGGTGCATGGATAGTTTCCGTTGATGACTATCATTTGGTTCCTAGTTAATAATGCATCCATGCTATGCTTACGTAACTGTTAAGTGAGCCCGGGAGGTGGCATATTAGGTGGGTGGAATTCCTTGAGTGTTATACACTCTAAACTAGCAACGGGTGGAACTCCTTGAGTGTCATACACTTTAAACTAGTACTTGTGGTCGGAATTCCTTGAATAACCTTTGCTTATAAATTAGCAACATGGTGATGACCTTCGTACCATGGGTTTTCTCTCGGAACGAAAAAGGGGCATCCGGCTGTTCCTGGTGACCTACGTACTGAAATTGTTTTGAATTTGGATTAGAAGCCGCCATGAGGGGCACTTACCTAATTACATGAGTTTAGATCATCATACTTCATTTCATAATCGTATTCCTTGATTGAGCATATCATTGTAGATTGTATGCATGCCATCATATCATACATGTCATTTATCATCCAGTAATTCCTTATTGTTAGATTTTGTTACATTATGTGTTATTAAGTTCAATTATTCGCTTAACGATATCTTATGAGGATGGACGAAAGATATGACCTTATTGGGCATTCCAAGCTCACACGACTTATTATGTTGTAGGTTGGGATGGAATAGGAACTGATAGGGACTTAATGTTGATCCGCTTCAAGGTTTGGCGTATAATTGTAGTGTAATGGATTATGGTGTTTGGTCGTTAATGTTGTATCAGAATATTTGTACATGTGACTTTCCTGTTGTCACATGAAGTTATGTAATTTTATTTCTTTGACTTCCACACTCTGAATAATTAATGAAAGTGATGTATGTTGTTTTTATTCCTTTATTTTTGATATGGCAAGCCACGTTCCTTGTTTGGAACCCGAAGGTCGTGCCCCGAGATCCGTGCCTCCCGCATAGGAATCTGAGCTATTGGTTTTGGGGCGTGACAGATTCGTACTGGATCTTGGAGTCTTTCGAGCAGATGTAGGGCCAATCACCATCTATAGTGATATCATGGCAGCGTTGGTCTATGCCAATGACCCCTAATACCTTGGCATGATGAAGCACATTGACATTCGCTGTCATTACATCAAAGACATTCGCACATGAAAATGTGTCCCTTACACATATCTCTACTTAGTAGATGAAGACTGTTCCCATGAATAAATCTATAGCTATACATGCTTTTAAAGGTTCATGTCAAAGAGATGAGATTATGTAGATTGTGATTTGTGTTAGGGGTATAGTTTTTATTTATATTTGATATGTAAACATCTGAAACGATATTATATTTCATGCGCAATAATTGAATAGAGTTTATCTTTTCATGAAGCACGAAATTATGACTTGCATGCACACTTCACACACACATTACCTCCAAATTATGAGGATATGGATACGATATATCATCAGGCTAGTGGTCGGCTTCTTACACAGTGACCAGTCCGGGCTCATGCATTGTGAGCAGGATGAGACATTAATAGGAATTGTGCCATCGGTGGCATTTAAAATTTCCTTGATATGAGGGACCCACTAGTGGAGAATTTGAATAAGAAGTCTCATTGATTTGAACTACCTCATTAGTAGGAACTGATTGAGAGAAATAAAGAATTATAGGATCCAACGTCCCATTTTGCAAAATGGCCGTTAGAACCATAATTTGAACTCCATGTTGGTGTGAACACACAGTTTTTGGATCTCTTTCTTTTTCTGCAACAGGAAAATTACACTCATAAAAAATAACATGACGACTTATATACAAATGACCAGTAGGGAGATGTAGACAACGATACCTATGATGATTTGAACTGTAACCCATGAAAATGCACTTGGCCGATTGATAGTCAATTTTGTGTTTGGAATATGGCACAAATAGGGATAGCAGGCACATCAAAAAACACATAGAAACAAATAATCAGGTCGCTTGTAAAAAAGTGTTTCCCAAGGAGAGCAATTACTTGTGTTTGTAAAAGGTAGCCAGTTAATTAAATAAGCAGCGGCCTGAAAAGCTTCATCCTAGTAGATATTTGGAACTGATGCATGTGCCATGAGTGTTAACCGGTCTCAACAATATGCATGTGCTTGCGTTCGGCTGACCCATTCTATTCATGGGTATGAGGACATGAAACTCTATGTGTAATTCCAGACGTATTAAGAAAATCAATAAATATTCGATATTCACCTCCGCAATCACTTTGAATGACCTTGATTTTGCGATCAAATTGATTTTCAACATTGTTTTTACAACGAATGAAGGCATCCAACGCATCAGATTTACGAACAAGTGGAACAATCCACATAAATTTACTAAATTCATCAAGAAAATGAACGTAGTAACAAAATCCATTTACAGACACAACATCAGCAGGTCCCCAAAGATCAGTGTAAATTAGATCTAAGGGACCAGATAACACAGACGTTGAAGAAAAAAATGTAAACGATGACTTTTTTCCAATTTGACAAGCTGTGCATACATGAGATGTCTTATCCTTGGTGATTAGAAGATCATTGTTGGAAATGATATCCTTGGTGACTAGAAGATCATTGTTGGAAATGATTTGCTGAACAATACGACCATGTGGATGACCAAAACGATGATGCCAAATTGATGGAGATGCACGTTCACCAATAAATGCTAAAGGTCCCTCTTCAATTCTGACCCTTTTATTTTTTATTGCAAGCTGATAGAGACCACTCTTAGTCCTTCCTTGGCACAATACTTTCCCGGTTTGTCGATCCTTAACATGATAACTATTGGGATGAAATTCAAAGATGACATCATTATCAGCTGTAAACTGACAAACATATAGAAGGTTTTAAGAAATCTTAGGTACATGCATAAGAATATTAAGAGTAAACGAAGCAATAGGTGTGTGAAGCAATGAAGAACCAATATTATGTATTTTCAAACCTGCACCATTTCCAACTTTTATTTGATCGGCCTCTTGATAGTTTAACTGTATGGACAAGTTGCTCAAATCTGCAGTGAGATGATTAGTGGCTCCTGAATCTGGGTACCAGGTTGGATCACACAGAGATTCAAGTGACCCCAGATATGGTGAGGGTGTAGCAGATGTGTCACCTTGAGCAACATGATTAAAACGATCATAACATTGTAAGGCAGTATATCCCCTACGTTGACATAATTGACAAAAACCACAGTAGAAGAATAGGATGAACGACCTCGACCATGATGTTGAAATGGGGTTTGACCACGACTTTGGTTATGATACTGACTCGTTTGGGTTTGACTATTAGAACAGGGTTGATTAGTTGACTGGCGGTTAGCCATATTGGTAGATGGAATATGATGGCTTTGTTCCTGTCACACCCCAAATCTGAGATATAGGTTCTCGAGGATTTCCAAGGGAATAACCTTCGGATCCACCACGTAGAAGCGGATATCCATTTACAATACATAACCAAAGTCCTGGTCAATCAGAGTCTAAAACCATAATTCAGCGGAAGTCTTAAATAAATCAAACCTGTAGCTTAACTCATATCCGTTAAGCTAAAACCCACAAAATAAATAGACATCTAATCTATTACAAGTTCACGCCCACTCGTGGTCAAAACCAAGTTTATAAAAACAAAGTATAATCCATCTTAAAAATCAAGTATCTAAATTAAAAGAAATCTTCTCTCCAGGCCAGCAAGTCAAACGAACTGATCACCTGTTTCAATATAAGGGTCAGTCGAAGCCTCGTAGAGAAAACCAAAGAAGTTACAATAATTATCTTCATGCATACATAACACGGTTAATTCATACAGTTTCTATCAACAAGTAATAAGACAGTCAAATGTATTAGCAGGCTCATCATCATACTAAATCTCACATATGTAATACGTATATCACATTCAACATCGTAATCTCAATACATTTTGAAAATACATAAGTAATCAAATCATATCATGACAATTGTTCACATGGTCTCACCATGATAAATCGTATGGCACACATGATCCCATCATACATTCAAACCCAATCTACATAGTCCTACTATGCATCAAACATAACTTACATGATCCCATCATCCACAACACCTAAACCACATAGTCCCACTATGCCTAACCAAAACAACATCCACATGGTCCCACCACGTTCACAAGTAACCACATAGTCCCATTATACCACAACAACCATCCACATGGTCCCACCATGTAACACAAGCAAACATATAGTCCCACTATGCCACAACAAACAAACACATGGTCCCACCATGTAACACAAGCATTGCATAGTCCCACTATACAACAACAAACGCATGGTCCCACCATGTAACACAAGCATTGCATAGTCCCACTATACAACAACAACCACATGGTCCCACCATGCTGCGACCAGTAACCACATAGTCCCACCATGCCAAACAAATACGATCCAAATACAAGCACAACACAAGTACAAACAAATCAACATATGGAGATACACAACATTCACTTCAATCAAACATATGCAATGATCAATGCAATATGGTATGATGCAATTATGATTAATTGCGAATGGTATGCATATGCAATGCGGGGGTAATTGGGCCTAGCTCAATCACATGCTCATTCAACCCATTCTTTAAGGGACTTGCACCCACGGTAGAATACCACCATTTCATTCTTTAAGGGACTTACACCCATGGTAGAACACACCATTCCTTTACCATTATTCTTTAAGGGACTTTCACCTCACGGTAGAATATACCAGTATACCATACCATTCCTTAAGGGACTTTCACCACACAATGGAACACACCAGTACACAAACATATACAGTCAATCCCATTGACTTCCAGTGGATGCTCCCAACACCACTCACAGACCATACATAGTCAAGACATAGTCAATCCCTTTGACTACCAGTGGATGCTCCCAGCACCACTCACAAACATAATCTATACATCACAATCAATCATACACTGGTAGTGGATACTCCCAGCATTACTCATACATCATACAAATCAACATTGGAACCAATCATAAGACAGAACAAATAATGCAACAAGAACCACTCAAATCACTCAATTTCCTATGCTAACATAGCTAACTATCCCAACTTCATTTTGTAGTCCAATATCTAAGTCTAAACTCATCAAAGTCCAAATCTCTTCATATCTCATCCAGGACTGTCCTATTCTCCTGAATTTCAAACCCCATCATACACTTTTTAATATTCAACCTTAATCACCTCTTTTGCAGCCAAACCAACCTCATACACGTGTAAAACCTATGAAAGGAACTTTTCCCATAATTTGGCTCCATTTAGGGCTCGGTAGATCCTCTGTATCTATTGGGGTTCCTACTGAGAATCTCGGTAGATGATCTACCGAGGCTCGGTAGATTATCCTAAGAGCTTGCATTTTGCTGAGATTTTCGATAGATGTCTCGACATCTACCAAGAGTCCTACTGAAAGCTTAATTTAGCCCATAACTGAGGGCTTTGTGCCCATACTCTCAAATACACATTTTAACACTTCAAATCATCAAATACCAACTTCAAATCATCATGTAATTGATCAAAACCTAACTATAAATCTAGACTACATATGTAAATCTTCAATACACAAATCAATCATCATACTTGAATTAATTTCAGAAAATCATACATAAATCATAAGAACTTATAAGATCATTGCAAATATAGTAAACTTAATCTAAGCATGCTAAATCATGTAAACAATCCTTCATAGTATTCATTCAATACTCATATTATAAGATTACTATTCAGATCATGCCACAAATCATGGAATCATGCAATCCGATCTATTTATATAGCATTGCTAAGATCCACGAATATACTTATCGTAAAAATCGACGGGAACCCCTACCTTTTTCTTCTTAGAATTGTTCCCTTCAGATTTTCCACCAATAGATGATCACCAAGTTTCCCTTTGCCTTCTTCTTCTTCTTCTTCTTCTTCTTCTTCTTCTTCTTCTTCTTCATTTTCCTTCTTTTCCTTCAAACTCAATTTTCCTCATTTTCTTCTTGTCTCTTTTCTCTACAGCAAAACTCATATTTGGTTTTCTTCTCAAGGCTTGTGACGGCCAGGGTTTGTTTCTCCCTTTCTCTTTCTGTTAAACACCAAAACCCTAACTCACCCTCTCAAATCACTCTTCACGTCACTATTCATTGACTAACTTCTAAAATTACTTCATTTTACCTCTTTACCCTTTCTTAACTCTCCACACACCTAATCAATAGATAAGGTAACTTCTCCACTATGATTCATCCCCAAAACTTACTAATCTACCCTTGTTTCCATACATGTTTTCCAAGCCCAATTCAAATCTCAACCAAACTCAATTTGGTTTAATTCTTCCTTAACCTATACTTCCACTTGGTTATTCTTATTACACGGATTTTCTTTTAATTTCCAATCTAACCCAACTCTATACATTAACTATCAAATGTGTAACATTGATTCATGCATCCAAATTTAACTTTACAATTAATATTATAAGGTTACTTTAATTGACTATGATCATTCTTAGGCTGACTAATTTAAGTCTCTACACATATTGGATTGTAATTACAAATTCTACTAATTTCAATTATCTAGATATACACCCCTATATAATATTTCACAAAGGATTTCCATTGTTAATTATAATTAACTTATATTAATTATAATTTGAAGACACTGGTCGCTACAGTTCCATGCACAGTTCTTGACTAAAAAGGAGATCATAAAGATCATCCAAATGAATAGAATGATCAGTGCGAGTGGTGACCGGAGTTACAAAAGCATCATATTCATTGCCAAGCCCATCAAGAACATAGAGAGTTAAATCATAGTCTTGAATCGGATGAGCAACGGTAACAAAAGGATCGGCTAGAGACTTCGGAGGGATTTGGGGGGCATTCCGCATTTTGGATTTTGATTATAATCTCGGATTATGAAAATCCAGATTCTTATTGTTGATTTTCCAAATCCAAAGTCACGCTTGGAGATATTGCATTTTGAAATTAGATTTTTCCATCTAGAATCAAAATCTCATTTGGTTGACCTA
Organism: Pachysandra terminalis; assembly: GCA_031762675.1. Classification (NCBI taxonomy): domain Eukaryota; kingdom Viridiplantae; phylum Streptophyta; class Magnoliopsida; order Buxales; family Buxaceae; genus Pachysandra; species Pachysandra terminalis. The sequence goes on from JAUPMG010138469.1 coordinate 24,410, forward strand.
GATTATAGGGATATATTTTATACTTTCTACCTTAATGACTTTATATATAAAATAAAATCATAAAGAAACATAATTGTGTTATATAATATTAATTAATTTTTAAATAAAATATAAGAAATCTCATGATCATAAAAATTTCCTAGTGAATAAAACATCAGGCTTTCTATTGTTTTTAGCAATGTTTTAAAACTTGGCTTGACCCGCCTGGTTCAACTGGTACCCAGTGATATAACCGAGTCGGTTGAGCTCTTAACCCAATAAGTCTCAAAACCTGGCAAGACTCATTGGTTAAACCGGTTAAACTAGTGACCTGGCCAGGTTAAAATAATAATTGTAATTTGATGGGGTAATTAACTAATTACAGCGTAGAGGCTTTTAGAGTTTTATTCTAAATTCTAAAACCCTAAAATAGGTTTAACGTTTGCTATTTTCTCTGCAAACGTTGAACTCCAAACCTTTGTTGCCGGCCGACTGTCCTCCGACTACATTCCGATAAATTTCTCTCTCTCTCTCTCTCTCTCTCTCTCTCTCTCTCTCTCTCTCTCATAGTTGTAATTTAAAATTTTAAA
>JAUPMG010138481.1:0-11319 GCA_031762675.1 Pachysandra terminalis
TCCACCTCCATAGCGATATGGGGTGAAGGTCGCAACTAGATTTGGAAAATTTTAAATTTCCGGGTCGGGTCGTGACATAGAAGGAGTTACGATTAGTTAGAATAGGATTAGAAGGTTTCTAATTAGTTAGTGAGTTAGAAAGATTTGGATTGTAGGATTCTAATTGAATTGGGATTAGGGAGATACACTTACACGATTCAGATTATAAAGGACTACTGGAGAAAACAATAAAAAAGAAGAACAATAGGAGGATTCGTACACAACCAAGAAGGAGAGAGAAATGAAAGAGAATAGATCTGAGAATTTGGGGAAGAGAGAAGGCTGCGAATGATTTGGAGATTGGAGGAAGAAGAGCAAGAAGCAATTGAGGAACAACATGTAGAATCGAGCATCGGATCTAGCGTAGGATGTATGTTGCAGATCCTGTATAGTTTTGTTGGGATTTCATGGTCAAATAACATGTTTTGCATGCTTGCTACAATTTCCTTGTTAATTGATGTATTTGAATCATGCTAGATAGAACTATTATGTAATATGATAGATTTCCAAATTTATGTGTATATATGTTAACTATGATGTCCTAAGGCTTGGTTTGCATTATAGTTTGATTCCCTGTTAATAGATATGTTGATCATGCGAATTAGATTCAATATGTTAAGATAATTGTTAGAATCATGGTAGGTAGATCTGGTATGTTAATATAGGTGTTGAATCATGTTAGATAGATCTAGCATGTTGATAGGGTTTATTTCCAGATTTGTATGAGCATATATGATTGATTCATGATTAGATTTGGTTATGATGTTAATTGAATTGTTAGGTAGGATTTGATTAGTGTAGAATTGTAATCTTGATGCATATTGACCTCTGGAATAAATACAAACTGGTGGGATGCCATAGAACTAGGGTTTACGAACCCATAAATACTTAACACAGAGGGTCCCGTCGGTACTTACTAGTACATCGGTGACGGTACCAATAGGGACTGTTTTATAAAGGAAATAGTGCCATTGGCACCCACCGGTACACTGATGAGGGTACCGATGAAACCCAAGTTCTGCTTTCTGCGGATAGGGCTTTGGGGATTGAACCAATTGGACTAGAGACTTGACCATTGGGCATGGGGTTGTGACCCCATGCCTAATATGATGATTGCAACTTGAGTTTAGACCATGGATTGATGTGATTGAACCTTGCTAATGTATGATGTGTTATGAAGGTTGTTATTGTGATTGATAGTGCATGAGTGCCTTGTGATGTGCTTGTATGCCATGTATGCCAGGAATGTGATTGATTGTGCATATGGATATGATTGTGAGTGATTGTACATGAATGACATGATTGTGATGGATTGATTGTATTGAGTTGTGCATGTGAAATAGGATTGTGATTGGTTATGCATGTGTGCTTGGGAAAGGATTCCTGTGATGGTATCCTAAGGATTATCCATGTGGATGGGCACATGGATAGCTACTGAAGGATGTTATCACCGGATATCCTACCGTTGTGATATGATTGAACTAGTTGACTTGCATAATGTGTAGTACAATTGTGAATTATTGTGTTTGTATGTTGGAAGGGATTCCTGTGATGGCTTCCTAAGGAATATTCGTGTGTTTAGATACACGCATTGCTTCCGAAGGGTGTTATCACCGGAGATCCTATTGCTTGTGGGAAAGGATTCTTGTGATGGTATTCTAAGGATTGTTGGAAAGGATTCCTGTGATGGTATCCGAAGGATTATCCATGTGTCTAGGCGCACGGATAGTATTCGAAAGGTGTTTTCACATGAGATCCTATTGTTTGTGATATGATTGAATTGGTTGAACTCATATAATGTGTAGTGCAGGAATTATTGTGATTGATTGTGCATGCTGGTTTGTAACAACCTGAATAATTCATAAAAATAATAACTTGAGATCTTAAGGTAAGATAGTAATTTATTGTGTAACAATTTAATTTCATTTAGTAATTTATTTTAGATCACTTAAGTTCCTTAATCACACGAAGACACACTAAAAACCCCCTAGATCATTAACTTCTAGGTTAACTTGATAGACTTAAAGGCAGTGTTAATCAGATAGCTTAAATTAGTAATTAAATAGGCATAAAATATAATTGTTGCTTTGATTTTCCTATTTGATCATTTTTATATTATATATCACGTGATGGTTGTTACCCTTGGTTGGATCGCCGATCGGATTAGATCCGACCTTGCGATCAAACTTGATGTGATTTTTGGGTATTACTGCTATGTATAGTAGTCTAGCCCTTAGGTGTTGAGTGAGTGACAAACATGTAAAATCTATTCTTTGATGATGTGTATGGCTAGGATTTTAGTTGTATATTGTATGGCTTAGATCTAAGCTAGTGGGTTGTTTGTCTTTAGTGAGTGGTGAGGTGTAGGGATAGATTTAGAGTTGTTATGATTGTGTGGTTTAGATTTAAGTGGTTGAGGTAGTTAGGTTTGAAAGGATAGGATTAAAGTGGGTGTATTTGGATGGTTGGGATGAGATTAGTGAGATGGAGGGTCCAGATTTGAAGTTGGTGAGATTAAAAGGCCAAGATTTAGTCTTGTGGTTAGGGTTTGGTTTGAGAGGGGGAGAGAATCTCATGTTCTCAATTGGTTTTGTTTATTTTGGTTTGGGTTTAGCTTGGAGAAGAAGGAGAGGACTTTGTGTTGTTTAGATTTTCTTGCATTTCTTGCAGTAGATAAACTCACCTTTATACTTGATATAAAGTAGATTTTGATTCATTTTCTCTTTAAATTTCTAGTTCTTGTAAGTTTGGAATGTCTAAGACTAATTTGAAATGATTTAATCTAATTATTTTTTGGGTATCATGTATTAGGGTTGTTAATGTTGGAATTTTGATTTTGAATGCATATACTTTGTTCCTTTACATTTGTATATATTTCTAGTTTATGTTTTGGTTGAGTAAGAACGGTGTAGATTGAAGGCTAGATTATAATTGTTGAAGTATTTTTCTTGCTTAAAATTTATATGTTAACCTCTATGTGTTGGGGTGTTGAGAGACTTTGATTTCAAGAGAAACCCCCTCGATTTTGGGATGCTCACGACGTTCAGCGGCCTCCTCGGCTCGCTGAGCGGGTCGCCGAACATAATTAGGGGCCGCTGGCGGACTGTTAGGCTCGCCCAACAGGTCGACGAGCACGAACACCCCGCTGAATAGGTTTCGGTTTGCCAAAGTGTACGCCGAGTTGCCTTCGGTGGGCCGAAGTGGTCGCCAAAACTGAACCCCCTAGACTTGTCGCTGAACCTCAGAGAGGTCCACTGAAGAGGTCCCCGAGACAAGTTTCGATGCGCCGAACACCTCGCCGAACCTATTTAATTGACCTTATGTTTTGGTGTTCGTTAGCTAATATACATTGCATGAAATGGGATTTGAAAATCATGATAATGCACTCTAATATGATTTTTAGTATCATTCACACTCCGTGATTGGTTTAACGGAATTAGTGTGATAGCACCTGGAATGTTTGTGGTGTTTGCTCTTCGGTTGAGTATATAGATCTTGCACGTAATTCGGGAATTATGTGATCTTACCATTTATGGTGTTATGAGAAGTTCGGGCTACTGTTGTTATACAAACCTCTTCATGGGCTAAGGGTGTTGATAAATGTGCAGGATGGATTGAGACAAATACTGTACTTGTACCTGTTAATGCAACTGATGCATCCCATATGAATACATAGACTATTTTGTGTGACTTTCTCTTTATGGTTCGACTATTCTTGTTACTTAGTTGTAATTCATATTGTTCGTAAATAAAATGACCTACATTGCTTGCTAGTTGTTATTACACCTTGTACATGAAAATTGAATGTTTAGCTAATGTGCACTCACTCACATGCACAGGATTGGCTCTTGACCATGGATTTGGTCTACGAGCAATACCCTCTTCCTGAGTCCATAGTTTAGGCACTCCAGATTATTACATGAGAGTATTATGATAAGGAAATCATAATAAGTGAGGAGACTAGTAAGGGTCGAGTTGAGGCCCTTGCTAACCCAATAGACTCAATCATTTTCGAGGGTACTTTTCTCGTGAGCATTGATAGGTGAGGGAAGTTTACATTAGTGATGCCCAATATCCAAGATTTCAGAGGTTTCTGCTAGGTATGATTCACAGAGGAAGTTCACATTGGTGATACCTTAGGATTTATTCATCCCCACTGAAAACAAATAGCGTGGAGCTTGTGTCCTCTCGGTTGAAACACCGTGAAACTATGATCCGGTACATAGAATAGTCTACTTACTCCTACCATGTGTTTGGGTGATGGAAGTTCAAATTGGTGATACCTCCCTGAGTAGTACGACTCGATCAAGTGTGAACATACACAAACAAAATGTTAACAGTTGTCTCCCATGGTGCGGGACGTCCTAGGTGATAATCCCAAGAGACACGAGGAAAGATGATAGGTGAGGGAAGTTCACGTTGGTGATACCCAATAGCCGAATCATGTGTGTGATTAATCCATGTGGACCCCATATTGACAGCATTTCATATTAGAATACTTTAATTAATCACATGTGGTAGTTTTACGTGTTAAGTGCACCGCATGTAGGATTTAATATAAAGTTGCATCTCATGCATTAAATTATGAATTGACCTCATGCATTTCATTTCATGAAATTTGTATTTCTTGTTGTGTGAAATGGATTTATTGAGAAATGGTTTGACTTTGCTTTAGTCTAGAATAACTGTGGAAATAATAACTTACTAGCTAGTGTAGCTCATGCTTTATAACAACCACATTTCAGGTATATTAATTGAGGATCGAAACAAAGACCGGATTCATATTTATTGATGTAATGTAATAGTTAGTATTTGTTTTAAATCTAAATTTCCCGTTGTATAAACGTTTATTTAGATTTCATCAAATTATGGACTTGTAATCTATCTGTTTTCTTTCAATTGTTATTATAAGGACTTAAATGTAAGTTTTACCATATAAATTCCCCTTCAAGAATTTCCAATATATATATTATTGCGCGACCCTGATATTTTAACTCCTATAAATGTTAGTCCACTCTAGGATTATTATTTAGGTTTTTACCAAAACTATTAGTAGGAATTGATTTGAAAATGCTAGGCTGTTATATTTTCTGATGCTTGTATAATGAGTAATCATATTGGATATTATTTAAGAACTTTGATATCTCATAATTTGAATCTTACTTAATATCCATTATATTTAGCCCATTTTGGCTAGATATCTCTTGCCACTCCCGAGCTTTGTTTGGGGTGAAGGTTGCGATTTCAAACTTGGGATCTCCGATGAGATTTCCGGTTTGGGTCATCACAGAAATGGTATCAGAGCTTAAGTCTTTTGTTTACATTCAATTCGATAAATTTTGATATGATGATATTTTTAAAGCTTTCAAGGTGCCGATATTTCATAAGTTTCTGAGTGCTGAATGCTGATTGTTGAATACTGGCAACATGAGACTTTGACTCATGAGAAAAGCGGATGTTATTTTCTCTTTCACAGGTACCTAGAGTGAATTTCAATGGCCGATAGAAGAGGCCGATATTCAGGCTTGAGTCCGTCTGGTGAGAACCGTGCAGACAATCCACAACTTGCCAGCATATATCAAGCGATGGGGCAGATGGCCAATATGATGCAACAACAACAAGCACAAGCTCAAGTTGATTCACAGAAGAACATCAAGAGTATCGAACAATTCAAGAAGCTAGGACACACAGTTTTTAAAGGAACCACATATCCGAATGAAGCACAAGTGGGGATTGATTCCATAGAGCACATTTTCGAAGTAATGAAGATTGATGATCGTGAGATGGTTCGACTTGCCGCATTCATGCTTGAAGGAGAGGCGAGAAGATGGTGGAAGTCTACCTTGGAGATTGGACAGATTCACACGTGGACTGACTTCAAGGTGAGGTTTGATCAAGAGTATTTTCCTAAGACCGTTAGAAGAGAGAAAGAATTTGAGTTCATGAAGCTAGAGCAAGGGAGTATGTCAGTGATGGAGTACGCAGCCAAATTCACAAAGTTATTTCAATTTGCCACATACGCGGTCGATGAGGAAGAAAATAAAGGATTGGGATTCGAAAGCAGACTAAGGCATAGTATCAGTAGCAGATTGGCGGTACGAGAGTTCACCAAGTATCATGAAGTGGTTGACTACGCCCGCAAGGTAGAAAAGAATATACGAGAGTTTCACGAGATTCGAGATCATAAGAAGGAAAGAAATTCCAGGAGTCACCAAGCTAAAATACTAAAAGGACCAAGGGAACAAGAACCGAAGAATACTCAATACTTCAGTAGCAAAGGCCTGAGGTGTTTCAACTGTGGAAAGATAGGACATTAACAAGAGGAGTGTCGAATACCAAAGGAATCATAGCAAACTTCATGACGAGGACAGCAACACCGTATGCCCATACTCCGTTACCCGCAGAGTCAGAACCAGGGTACTAGTTGAGTTCAGCAAGGGATGATTCGTTTCGAGAGCCTAATCAAGGTAAGTATCCTGAATTCTTTGGTTGGGTAGGTGAATTTCGAGGAAGAAATTCTTTTAAGGATGGTAAACTGTAACAGCCTGAATAATTCATAAAAATAATAACTTGAGATGTTAGGGTATTATAGTAATTTATTGTGTGTAACAATTTAATTTCATTTAGTAATTTAGTCTAGATCACTTAAGTTTCTTAATCACACAAAGACACACTAGAAACCCTTAGATTATTAACTTCTAGGTTAACTTGATAGACTTAAGGGCTGTGTTAATCAGATATCTTAAATAGGTAATTAAACAGGAATAAAATATTATTGCCGCTTTGATCTTCCTATTTGATCATTTTTATATTCAATATCACGTGATGTTTGTTACCCTTGGTTGGATCGCCGATCGGATTAGATCTGACCATGCGATCAAACTTGATGTGATTTTTGGGTATTACTGCTATGTATATTAGTCTAGCCCTTATGTGTTGAGAGAGAGGCACACTTGTAAATTCCTCTCTTTGATGATGTGTATGGCTAGGATTTTAGTTATATGATTGTATGGCTTAGATCTAAGCTAGTGCGTTGTTTGTCTTTAGTGAGTAGTGAGGTGTAGGGATAGATTTAGAGTTGTTATGATTGTGTGGTTTAGATTTGAGTGGTTGGGGTAGTTAGGTTTGAAAGGCTAGGATTAAAGTGGGTGTATTGGGATGGTTGGGATGAGATTAGTCATGGACGGTTGAGATTTGAAGTTGGTGAGATTGTAAGGCCAAGATTTAGTCTCGTGGTTAGGGGTTGGTTTGAGAGGGGGAGACAATCTTATGTTCGCATTTGGTTTTGTTTATTTTGGTTTGGGTTTAGCTTGGAGAGCTTGGAGAAGAAGGAGAGGCTTTTTGTTGTTTAGATTTTCTTGCATTTCTTGCAAGGTAAGCAGATAATCTCACCTTTATGCTTGATATAAAGTATATTTAGATTCATTTTCTCTTTAAATTTCTATTTCTTATGAGTTTGGAATTTCTAAGACTAATTTGGAAAGCTTTATTCTAATTATAAGTTGGGTATCATGTGTTAGGGTAGTCAATATTGGAATGTCGATTTTGAATGCATATACTTAGTTCCTTTACCTTTGTATATATTTTTTGTAAACGTTTTGGTTGAGTATGAATGGTGTAGATTGAATGCTAGATTATAATTGTTGAAGTGTTTTTGTTAACCTCTATGTGTTGGGGTTTCAAGAGAAACACCCATGATTTTTGGCTGTTCGCGACGTTCAGCGGCCTCGTCGGCTCGCCGAACGGGTCGCCGAACATAATTTTGGGCCGCTGGCAGACTATTAGGCTTGCCCAACAGGTCGCCGAGCACGAACACCCCGCCAAATAGGTTTCGGTGCGCCGAATTGTACGCCGAGTTGGCTTCAGTGCGCCGAAGTGGTCGCCGAAACTGAACCCCCTAGACTTGTCTCCGAACCTCAGAGGGGTCCACCGAAGAGGTCCCCGAGACAAGTTTCGATGTGCCGAACACCTCGCCGAAAACCTCGTCAAACCTGTTCAATTGACCTTATGTTTTGGTGTTCGTTAGCTAATGTACATTGCAAGAAATGGGATTTGAAAATCATGATAATGCACTCTAATATGATTTTTAGTATGATTCACCCCATTTAATACTGTACACACACCAGTTAATGATATTGAGGCATTGCCTATGAATACAATGATTATTTTGTATGACTTTCCCTTTATGGTTCCACTATTCTTGTTTCTTAGTCATAATTCATATTGTTTGTATATAAAATGATCTACATTGCTTGCTAGTTGTTATTACGCCTTGTACATGAAGATTGAATGTTTTGCTAATGTGCACTCACTCACGTGCATAGCATTGGCTCTTGACCATGGATTTTGTCTACGAGCAATACCCTGTTCCTGAGTCCATAGTTTGGGGACTCCTGATTATTACATGAGAGTATTATGATCCGGAAATCATAATAAGTGAAAAGATTGGCAAGGGTCGAGTTGAGGGACTTGCTACCCCAGTAGACTCAATCATTGTCGAGGATACTTTTCTCGTGAGAATTGATAGGTGAGGGAAGTTCACATGGTTGATGCCCAATAACCATGATATCAGAGGTTTCTGCTAGGTACTATTCACAGAGGAAGCTCACATTGGTGATACCTTGGGATTTATTCGTCCCCACTGATCGTAAAATAGCATGGCGCTTGTGTCCTCTCGGTTGAAACACCGTGAAACTATGATCCAGTACAGAGAATAGTCTACTTACTCCTACCATGTAATGGCGGGATGGAAGTTCACGTTGGTGATGCCTCCCTGAGTAGTACGACTCGATCAAGTGTGAACATACATACATAGAATGTTAACGGTTGTTTTCTCCCATGGTGCGGGACGTTGTAGGTGATGATCCCAAGAGACATGAGGAAACATGATAGGTGAGGGAAGTTCACATTGATGATACCCAATAACCGAATCATGTGCGTGATTGATCCATGTGGACCCCATATAGACAACATTTTATATTAGAATACTTGAAGTAATCACATGTGTTGGTTTTATGTATTAAGTGCACCGCCTGTAGGATTTCATCTAAAGTTGCATCTCATGCATTAAATTATGAATTGACCTCATGTATCTCATTTCATGAAATTTGTATTTCTTGTTGCGTGGACTAGATTTATTGAGAAATGGTTTGACTTTACTTTCGTCTAGCATAACTATGAAATTATTTACTTATTGGCTAGTGTAGCTAATGCTTTGTAGCAACCACATTTCAGGTATATTAGCTGAAAATCGAAACGAATACCGGATGAAGATGTAGCAGCCGTGATTCATATTTATTGAGGTAATTTAATAGTTAGTATTTTTTTAATCAAAATTTCCCTTTGTACGAACGTTTATTCAGATTTCATCAAATTATGGATTTGAAAGCTACCTATTTTCTTTCAATTGTTATTGTATGGATTGAAATGGAAGTTTTACCACATAAATTCCCCTTGAATAATTTCCAATATATATATTGTTGCAACTCTTATTTTTTAGCTACTATAAATGTTAGTCTACTCTAGGATTATTATTTAGGTTTTTACCAAAACTAATAGTAGGAATTGATTTGAAAATTCTAGACTGTTATATTTTCCACTGCTCGTAAATTGAGTAATCGTATTGGATATTATTTTGGAACTTGGATATCTCATAATTTGAAATTTATATAATATCCATAAGATTTAGCCCATTTTGGTAAGATATCGCTTGCCACTCCTAAGATTTGTTTGGTGTGAAGATTGTGAATTCAAACTTGGCTAGATATTATTTAAGTCTTATGCTTTCATTCAACTCCATAAGTTTTGATATGACACTTTTAAAGCTTTCATGGTGCTGATATTTCATAAGTTTCTGAGTACTGAATGCTGAAAGTTGAATACTCGCAACAAGAAATTTTGACTCGGGAGAAAAGTGGATGTCATCTTCTCTTTCACGGGTACCTAGAGAGAATTTCAATGGCCGATAGAAGAGGTCGATATTCAGGTTTGAGTCCGTCTGGTGAGAACCGTGCAGACAATCTGTAGCTTGCCAGCATATATCAAGCGATGGGGCAGATGGCCAGTACGACGCAACAGCAACAATCACAAGCTCAAGTTGATTCACAGAAGAACATCAAGAGTATCAAACTGTTCAAGAAGCTAGGACCCACAATTTTTAGAGGCACCACATATCCGATTGAAGCACAAGTGAGAATTGATTCCATAGAGCACATTTTTTAGGTAATGAAGATTGAAGATCATGAGATGGTTCGACTTGCTGCTTTCATGCTAGAAGGAGAGGCGAGAAGATGGTGGAAGTCTACCCTGGAAATTGGACAGATTCACACGTGGACTGACTTCATGGTGAGGTTTGATTAAGAGTATTTTCCTAAGACCATTAGAAGAGAGAAGGAATTTGAGTTCATGAAGCTAAAGCAAGGGAGTATGTCAGTGAAGGAGTACGCAGCCAAATTCATAGTCATCACAATTTTCCACATACGCGGTCGATGAGGAAGAAAACAAAGGATTAAGATTCGAGAGCGGACTATGGCACAGTATCAGTAGCAGATTGGTTGTGCGAGAGTTCACCAAGTATCATGAAGTGGTTGACTGCGCCCGCAAGGTAGAAAAGAATATACGAGAGTTGTACAAGATTCGAGATCAGAAGAAGGAAAGAAATTCTAGGAGTCACCAAGCTAAAATACTAAAAGGATGAAAGGCACAAGAACCGAAGAACACTCAAGTCTTTAGTAGCAAACGCCCAAGGTGTTTCAACTGTGGAAAGATAGGACATCAAATAGAGGAATGTCAAATACCAAAGGAATCATAGCAAACTTCATCACAGGGACAGCAACACCGTATGCCCATACTCTGTTACCCACAGAGTCAGAACCAGGGTACTAGTTGAGTTCAGCAAAGGATGATTTGTTTCGGGAGCATAATCAAGGTAAGTATCCTGAATTCTTCTGGTTGGGTAGGTGAATTTCGACGACGAAATTCTTTAAAGGATGGTAAACTGTAACAACCTGAATAATTCATAAAAATAATAACTTGAGATGTTAGGGTATGATAGTAATTTATTGTGTGTAACAATTTAATTTCATTTAGTAATTTAGTTTAGATCACTTAAGTTTCTTAATCACACAAAGACACACTAGAAACCCCTAGATCATTAATGTCATGCCCCGAACCCGTGACACTGATCCCTAGGTGGGATGGCACGAATCACGAGACGCGACCTTCGGGATCCATTTCTGGACCGTGGATTAGCATATCATAACCAAAGATAAAAATGAAATA
>JAUPMG010138491.1:0-11318 GCA_031762675.1 Pachysandra terminalis
ACCCATAAGCCCAGCCAAACACGTTTTTAAATTTAATAAGTACTTATATAAGCTATAAGCTGCAATAAGTGCTTATAGAATAGAAGCAATGCCAAACGCCACCTACATGTTTTTCTTTCCATGTGTAAATGGTGTTTTGGAGGATGGGTCAACCATTTTTATCCTGTTATATAAACAAGAATTGATTCTTTTGGTCTTTTATGGTTGGTTTAGCTCCATCTTATGATTTTCTTGATTTGTTCAATGGTATGTGAGCTATTTGGAGGTAAAGCTAAAATCTGTGAAATATTTTGGTTGCTATTCTCTGATGCATCTGGAAGATAGGAACAGGCGACTTTTGAAGATAAGAGGTTTTCCTTTGCCATTATCATGGTAGGATTACAATGATGATTTCTTGTTGGAGACTTGGGGCCATGTGTCTTGGGAATTTAGAGGATGTCCAATAATAATACTATTACAGGCTGGAACCAGCCCCTTTTTGCTTTTTAACCTTAATTGAGGACGCTCTACTAGATCTCGAGCCTGTTAGGTGTTTTCCATGATAGTAGAGGCATCTATTTATTTATTTATTTTTTATTTCATGCCTGATTGGTGCCTTTAATTTTGATAAAGTTAAGTGTCTTTGTTGCTTCATGGGATGAAATCGTCAAATCCCTTGGGATGTGTTTTGTGCCCTAGACTTTAGGATAAAAGAAATGACAATGCTAGGGAAAGGACTTTATTTTATTTGGTTGGAGAGAATAAGGCTGTGCTTGGAAGCCTGTATTTTGGGAGAACAGAAAAAGGAAATGCTAGGGAAAGCACATTCTCCTGTTTGTTGTAGAGAGAAAGGTTTGGAGATAGGGATTTTGGAAGAAGTAAGTTAAAAAATATCTTTAGGGATTGAAGCATTCTCCACAAAAAGGTAGTGACTTTGAAGGAACAGAAAAAAAAATTGGAGAGTGTCCTCCAATAATTCAAAGTCCAACCTAACTCACAAAGTTAGAATCTTTTTTATCTTTCCTTTGCACTAGTCAACATTGCTGGATTATACAGGAACTCACTGGAAAGTCGCCGGAATCTACCTTTCTTAACCAAACACTTGAAAAGAAATGCATATCATTTCTTTCCTTTTTCTCTTTCCTACCCTCTCTTCTTTTCTCCCCAAACCCAAGGTTCCAACACAGTCTAAACATAAGGATAGGGATACAGGGAAAACAAAGTAGAGATTTTATAAAAAAAGAAAGATTGGAGAGTGTCCTCTACTCCATTCTAATCACAATCTCTCTTATGTTCCATTACCATCATATCTTAACCAAATACCTGAAGAAGAAACACCTTTTTTTTTTTTTTTATATCATTTATATTCTCTCCCCCACCACCACACACACACACAAACACATCAATATTTGGAACACAGTCTTAATATATGTAAAGTTTGGGGTGATTGAAACATTGTTAATTATTTCTGTTGTGAAATAATTGCCCTGATCATGGGCTATGCAATGCGTGAAATATAAACAGAGGAATAAGAAAAGAAACAGCCAAAACCATAACTCAAGGACATGGCTCACCCAAAAACAGGGTTACATCCATGGATGGAGACTATCGGAAGAGCTTCCATTATTATGGAGATTACAGGTACAAAAGTGTTCCCTAAAACCAGCTCCCAAGGAGTAGAGCCACAAGAGAACACTGGTCAAAAGCCTAGACCCAGGAGAAGCCACACAACCATTCTTTAACAAGAATTATAATTTTTTTTTTTGATCAATAACGATGAGCTTTATTGCAAAAACAGAGATACAGAAAAAGCAAATGCTACAGCTTAACCTACTACTGCAACAGCAGTCCCACATCGGCCACTACTACATGGAAACCACAAACTCCCAACATCTCGTGATGCCATCCATGATATATCTTTGAACTTAGGAAGAGTACTTTCCGATGAAGATGCCTGCTCACAATAGAATCAATGAGCGCCCCATAACTTCTACACTTGTCCTCAAATAATCTCTTGTTCCTCTCCCCCCAAATACCCCCCAAAATAGCCAAGAACACATCCTTGTACAAAATCTGCTCCCCCTGCCCCCCTTTTACCAAGGGATGGGAACCACTACTGATCAAGCATTTCCTGGACAGAAGGACCCACCCAGTCAACCCCAGCCAATCTAAGAAAAAACTCCAAGATCTGCCTCGCCAGTAACCGATGAATAGGTGATCCACCGATTCCCCAAAATTCAAACACATAGGGAAAACCTGAGGAGGCAGAGCCATAAATGGTTTCCTCCTTTGCATCATGTCTGCAGTGTTAATACGGTACATGAGGGTGGACCAAGCAAAGGCTTTAACTTTTGGGGGGACCTTGGCACCCCAAAACAAGGAGGTAAAGAATGGAGGGGGGATCAAATCGGAGTCTGAAACAAGAATAGAACGGAACAATTTTGTGGTGAAACAACCACTCTGCTCCAAACTCCACACTCTAGAATCGGAAAGACTACCATTAATAACCACATTTTCCAGGAGCACAAACAAAGAGGCCATTTCATCAATATCTACCAACCTAGGATCCCGGAGAAAAGGAAGATTCCAAGAAAGGCCCGAAATAGACCAGCTAAGGACCTCGGAAACAAGGGAATCTTTGTTGATGGAGATACAGAAAGATCTGGGGTACCTAGAAGCCAAGGTAGATTCCCCCCATAAAAAATCCAACCAAAAACGAATAGAAGAATCTGATCCAACAAAAAATCTCACAAACTTCCAGAAAATATGAAATAATCCAGATATTACCTTCCATGGATTGACTGATCGGATACTAGCCTCGTGATTCACATCCTATCCGTTAGCGTGAGTTCTGTACTTGCTTGCAATAAGGGATCTCCACAAAGCCTCTCTCTCAACACTGAATCTCCAACGACTTTCCCAAAAGAGCCTTGTTTATACTTTGAAGGTTACCCAAATTAATACCTCCCTTTTTCCTTAGTTTTAAATACATCTGCCCACTTGACTAAATGATCTTTCTTCTCCCCCCTACCTTCACAAAGAAAATCTCTCTGTAGTTTTTCAATCCTATCATTAACTGATTTAGGTTTGAAGAGAGACATAAAGTGTGTTGGGAGATTACCAAAAGAAGCCTGAATCAATGTAATTCTCCCACCCAAGGAAGGATAGTTTCTCTTCCAAGTACCCAATTTCTTTTCCATTTTTTCAATGACTGGATTCCACAATGTCTACGATTCCCATTTACTGACATCCCCAAGTACGCCCTTGCAAGAGCTCAATAACTAGAGGCAAATTCCAAGGCTATCCAAACACTTTTATACCAAGAGCAAACTCTTCTCCAAAGAGCAATAGGATACAACATCTATGTGTGTAAAGGAGAACCCTAAATCTCCTTCATGAAGAACTCTCTCCAGGGTGAGAATCCCTCTCTTTCTAAAACCTTCGTACCCGTATATGGAATCCCCAAAAGGATATTCCCATTAGGAAACTTAAACAACTCCTAAACCAGCTAAGAAGAATGTTCCTAAAGAAACTACAATTATGGACTAGCAAAGAATTCAAGATAAGCTCCAACCATTCATTCTCAAGACTAAGGTTTTCTACTTTTCTAGAGGCTGTTTCTTGTGTATGGACAATGTGATCCTAGGCTATTTTGAATATCATCTTGTTCTCAGAACTGGCAATGCCAAATAGCTATTTGTTCAATGATCAAGATATTAGCAAGGTCTATCATGAGCCTCTGATGTAAGGAGAGAGCTTGCAGAGTTGCAGTTGAATGTATTTGGTGCTAGGTAATTATATGCCCAATGATCAAGATACGGGCAAGGTCTCTCTTGAGTGTCTGATGTATGGAGAGACCTTGCAGTTGAATTTATTTGGTGTGCTGTACTCTCTTTTCATATATAATGTAAAGTGTGCCTCAAATGTCGTGATTTTACAGAGTACACAAAGTGTGTACTGGAAACAATGTTATGGCATAAACAATCAAATATAGAAGCAAAAACAACAAAAGAGAAGGGAAATTCCAGTTTTGAAGGACTACATATTATCAATGTACCCAGATATGATGAAAAGTTAAAGTTAGAAAACTCCTCTGTTGTTTTAGCCCAAGTAAAGAGTGTCCTGAAGACTTTCCTCTCAATGGTCTCCAAGGATAGATAATCCTCCTTAAATGTTCTAGCATGTCTTTCCTTCCAGATGCACCACCATACAGCAAAGCAACCCATACTCCAAAGCAATTTCTTCCTATTATCACCCGAGTTTAGCACCCAGCTTTGTAAGAACTCTGTTCCAGACTTGGGCATTACCCACTGCATCCCGAACCTTTTTAATAAAGTTTGCCAAATACCCGAGGTCAACTTGCAATGTAACAAGAGATGATTGCAATTTCTTCCTATTTGGTGTGTTGTACTCTCATTCCTTGTCCAGTACAAATTCCTTTGTTAGTAATAAAAAGATTTGCTAAATCCAGTCATTATCTAATATTTAGGAAATTACCAGAGACACTTATGGCTGCATGTGTACTAAGTAACAACAGAGATCACAGGAACTCATCCAGAGCAGACTAAAACCTGTGTTAGATTTTTTTTTCCTAGTATATTCCACGATCTATTGAATTTAATGTAATCCATTTCTATTTGGTTGTGAATCATGCCATGAAACCTGCTTCTATTCTGTTGTTTGCTGAAGCTCACTTTCTATCTAGTTTACTTGATGGCCGTTGCATCTAATCATTGTGTTCTTATGGAGCCTATAGTTTAAATTTTTGATAAGCGAGTGTAAATGGTGTGATAGAAATGCAAATGCTGTATACCCACTATTGTATCTTACTGTCCTACTAGTTACCTGTATCGCCTTTTTGTTTTGATAAACTTTTCCTTGATTGATTGGCATTAGACATCCTATAGACAGCTGATGTTATATTTCTCTTACTTATCAGTATATATATATATATGTATATATTGTTTACTTGGTTTAATTTTTTTTTCATTTCTTTCATTTCTCCAGGCCATCAGCTATTCCTGGACCTGTTCCTGACGAAATAATTCTTCCTGCCACAGAGTCTATTGGTTTGTTTCAGTTAATTTATAGAAATAAATTCCTTGTTTTGCACATGGCAAATTTTGTAGTTATTAAATAAACACCTTTCTGTTGTTGATTAGGTGTAAAGCTGCTGCTGAGGATGGGATGGCGGCATGGTCACTCAATTAGGGATGCACGTACTGATTCACAATATGGTATGGCTTCCGGTACAATTTTGTGTCTAGCCTCTCGCATTTCATCTCAGTTTCATTCCACATATGGTATTCCTTTTAGTTAGAATGCATTGAATGGCATTTTTTTGTTTGAAGGCGTTAACAATCTTTCATATAGTATTATGTTTTGTAGTACTGGCCATCTCTCTCTTGCTACTTTGTGGGCAGGGTTGATGGTGTAGTTTGAAATTGTATCTTAGTTATATTAGTCATTATTAGTTGTGTTGCTTATGATTTTATTGGGAGATATCAGCTCTTATCATTGTAATATGATTACCTAGATATTAGAGGTTTCCGTCAGGGTGACCCCCTCTTCCCCTTTCTTTCAAATGACCTTCTCAGCAAACTCATACTTAACAAAACCTTTTGGAAGTTCTACAGTGGGAAGGGAAGGGTGGCAAAGTCATTCGTTTATAGTTTGTTTTCTTTTGTGAAGCTGTCATCTTTGATTATTAATTGCATTATTGTGGAAATCAATGGGGTGATGGATGCAGCAAGAAGGCGCTGATATGTTGGGTTATGGCTGATTTTGTGGACTCTGCTTCAGTGGTAATCCTAAGTCCATTCACTATTGACTTTCGGTTACAGTTATAGGGAAATTTTGGAGAAGGTTGGCAATTTAGAAAGGAATTATACATGTCTTAATCATGGAACCACTCTCATTAAGTCAGATCTCTTAAATCTGCCTGTATACTTGTCTTTACTCAAAATTCATGTTAAGAATTCGTGTGTGTATATTTGTTTTTTCTTTTTCCTTTTACAGCTAATAAAGATTTTATTGGACTACAAAGAGAAGCAGAACCTCTTGTACATGAACAATATCCAACAATAACAGCCAAAGAAAAGAGCCCAAAGGCTAAAAATGCATGATATAGATAGAAGCTTAAACTTAGTGTTGCCAACTATGAACTCCAAAAAAGAAGAAAAGGTACAACCATCAAACACCCTTGTAATGGAAACCCAATAAATTACAGGCAAAGAGCTTGCTCGCAGCATGCCTCACAATTTTGCTCCACTCAAAAAATCTGATGCCTTGCTCCAACCAAATAGCCCGGCAAATCACCAAAAGCACAACTTGAGAACCTCTTCTTAGAGTGCAGAAACTACCTTGACATAGCATCATAAAGCTTCCTTGGCATGCTCCAATACACCCAAACTATGAAGAAAAAGCTCCACACCTTGCCTAGAGTGAGGCCAAGTCATTTTTTGACTAGGTGGTCTTCCTTGCAGGTCATGGTTCATATTATATTAAGGTGAGTTTCAGGAAAAATTGGTATACCTGGAACCACTGTAAATGGTCATGGAATCATGGAAACTCTAGGAAACTTAAAATAAGACTCATTTAGAAAACTATCTAGTACGTGTGCATGTGCATGTAAATTTTCACAGAAGCTTGATTAAAAGTAAAGTTATAATATAACATATAAACTTAGAAAACATAAAACATACATTCATGTCCCGTGTTGCCGCCCTATATCAACTCTTCTGGGCTTTGTTTTAGATGCCATATATAAAACACAAACACACAAAAAGTTAAACCAAGAAATAGAATTAACAAAAAATATCATTTTTTGAATTATTTTATAAGAGAAAAAATTAATTTTTTGTTGCAAAAATTATGATCTATCCATGAAACTGATAGACCATCCATGGATTAATATAAGATGAGTAAATCAAGCTTCAAAGAAAAATATTGATAAAAAATTAATTTACTAGAAAAATTAATCAAAAAATTAGAATGAATCCATGGAGCTGATAAATCAGACCTAGATTTATCAAATCCTAAATCATTGGAGTCAAAACTATAAGCTTTAAGTCTTTAAACTACTCTTAAGGATTGTTATTTTTGGTTCCAAAATTCATGATTTTTTTTTGATGAATAACCATCAGAATATATAAAAAATGAAAGAGAAGAAATAACAGGCACATGAAAAAAAAAGACAGAGCTGGCGGACAAGGTGAGCACCAAGCCGCACAACAACAAATAGCAATACAATAGATGACCCCTAAAAATATGGTGGCAATAACAACAAAAACAACAAGGAACCATCACCCTCCATCACCAATCATCTCTGTCGTAGGTATCCCACAAACATAACAACCCTACCAACTCCATCTCTAGCTAATCGGTCAGCCACCCCATTCCTGGATCGGGGTATGAATGAATGAAGCCTGAATCAGTCCACCCAAGTATCTAGCCATCCTAACTAGATGGAAATACCGCCAAGGGATTGTGATTGGCCTAGTCATATAGGAAGTCACTGACATCGAATCGCCCTCTACTACCACATGAAGAAAGCCCACACGAACTGCCTCCCCAACTCTAGTGAGAGGAGCCAACATCTCGGACCTCGTAGAATCACCCACTCTACCGCCCCCGAAAAAAGCATGGATAATCTAGCCGCCATTGTCTGAACACCCCACAATCCTTGAAGCCCCTAGATTCCCTGAAGAAGCCCTGTTGAAGTTAACTTTAACGATCCCTTTAGGTGGGGGCAGCCACTAAGTCACTATCTGATGCACCTGTGGAGACGTAGGAGCCACCTCAGACCAATCCATCAATATATCTGGCATAGAAATTCCCCTGAAGGCAGGAAGTACCACCATCCACGAACAAACCAAAGTCAATATAGCATCAATAATCGAGCCTGTCGATTTACCCCTATCCTAAAAAATTCTAGAGGTCCTCTCCCCCCACAGAACCTAGAGAATCGCATGCCAAACCCCCTTATACATCAGTCCACCTCTCACCCCCAAGCCTGGGAAGCGCCACTGGACTAATAAAACACCAACCTCACCTAGCCTGCCTCACCTGACCCCCAAGCGACGTAAAAAGAATAGCCATACCTCCATAGCCACCGAGCAACGTATGAGCAGATGGTCGATTGACTCCCCCTCCTCTCTACACATGAAATATATGTGGGGGGATAACGCACAAGACGGCCACCTCTTTTGTAAATGGTCACAAGTATTGATCTTATACAGAAGTGCTAACTAGACAAAAGCCTTAACTCTAGGAGGAATAAAAGGTCTCCAAACACTACGATGAGGAAAGTTACTAGGAGATCAGATGGGAAGATTTTTCATGTGTTTTCAGGCCCGATTGGAGTTGCGGATTCTACGACAACGGAGATTAGTTCATTGATTGCAAGATTGCGGGAGGTAAGGAAGCTGAATTTGGATGACATTCAGGTGGAAGGGGACTCATATTCAGTCATTTCGTGGATCTCCCCCAATAACCTTTATCTTTGGCGATTTGTGTATCTATTGAGGTTGGCGAGACACCTGAGTCAGGGTCTACAGATTTCATATTCCCACGTTCTCAAATCTGTAAATAAGGAGGCAGATGCGTGGGCTAGGAAAGGGGTAACAAATAGTGACTTTTGAAGCGGGGGTTCCTAGTGAGGATTCTAGGGAGATTTGCGGATCACTAGGAGCAGAGCTGAGGCACCTTGTTGTCTCATAGATACTTCGCTTCTTTTTTGTTTAATAATGATAGTCACTTAGTTATCTTATTGTGTTGTTTCTAGTTTTTCTTATGCTTCTTTGGATTACAGTTTGTGATTCTCTGTACATTCTTGTAGTTTTTACCACTTTAATGATTAATGAAATGTTGTTAATTATAAAAACAAGTTATTAGGATTTACTCGATATGAACGGATAACCGAACTGAAAAAATACCGCTACTGCACGGACTCCAAATCCTACGATCCCTAACCTCAGGAGCAATAAAAGCATTCCCCCAAATCAATGAACAAGGATCCAAACTCAAGCAACTCTGGTGGTCTCAAATCCCGGCGAAATGCTAAGTTCCAGACATGACCAGATGCAGACCAAGATAGGACCTCAAACACTAGAGCATCCCTAGAATTGACCACCCTAAAAAGATGAGCGTAGTGGACCGCAAGAATGGACTCCCCCCCACCATAGATCATACCAAAACCGAACCTGAAGGCCATTCCCAATACAAAATCGAATGTGACTCGAAAAGGATGGATGGACAGAAGAAACATCTCTCCAGATATTGATGCTGGAGCATCTCGTAGATGGATTACTATCCCAATCGTTGCTATGACCTCCGTATTTACTTCAAACGATTTTCCTCCTCAGTGCATCTCTCTCCTTGCTGAATCTCCAAAACCTTTTCCTCAATAGAGTTGTGTTATGACAAGCAATGTTCCCGAGGTTGAGGCCACCCTCCTCTCTCATCCAGCACACCGACTCCCACCTCACTAGATGGCATTTCCTATGGCCTCCACCCTCCTACAGAAAATCTCTCTGAAATGTCCCAAGAAGCTTCACAACCCTACTAGGAGCTCTAAATAAAGACAAGTGATTGACAGGAATGTTGGCCAAGGTAGCCTTGATAAGGGTGATCCTACCCCAGAGTGATTAATAACCTTTTTTCCACGAAGCTAACCTCCTTCCTACCTTGTCCACTACCGTATCCCAGAAGCTAAGAGCCTTGGGATTCCCCCCTAAGAGGAAGATCTAAGTATGTCAATGGCCAAAGCTGCACCCTGCAACCTAGAACTGACGCGACCACCTCAACCATGTCTTGAGAGTACTTTTCTCCAAGTTAACCTTTACGCCCGATGCCATTTCAAAACATCTAATGATGGACTTAATCCAATATGTTTGGATATCCTCTGCGTGTAAGAGCAATAAGGTATCATCCGAATATTGCAAGTGAGATATACGGATTTTGATTCATGGATTTCACTTGAAATCCATAGATCTATGGTGTACACAACCTAAACATGCATTTGAAGTCAAAAAGTAACATCTAAATCGAAAATTAAGCAACCTTTACATGCCTTTCACATTTATCAAAATTTGAATTTAAGCTCCTCTCTTCAGTCTAGGTATTTTAACCTAAGATTATAAAATCTCAGACATTTTTTAATTAAGACTAAGGGGTTTGATTGGTATTTTCAAATGAGTTTAAGGTGAAGGAGAACTGTGTTTTTTTTTTCAACATATCAAGAGTTTTGATTGTATTAGTCGATATTTAGAACGTACCGGAAATTTCGAATGACTCTTAATGCTGACATGGATGCATTAAATGATAAGTATATGGCTTGGGTGAGTGTGATGGTTTGCCTCTGTATTCAGTCAGATCATCAGATTATATGCTTCTGTTCTTGTTGTCATATTCCTTGTCAATTAAAAAAAATAAAATTCTATTTTCATTTTATGGTAAAGACAGTTTCACATTTACTTGTATTGCATCTATAATTTCTGTAAGTATGCTATCTTCTCATTGATATTTTCTTTGACGGGTACTTCCTTTGTAATTTAAATTTTATATTGAAGTGGTGCACACGTGTCACTTTAAATCATTATCATCCATTACAGATGCACGCCGAGAGGCTAGGAAAGCATTTCTAGCACTTTCCTCTGATGGCACAAAAGCATCGCTTGCTCCATCTGAGCCTTATAAGAGTAACCATGAAAATGTTCTTGAACGGTCTGCTGAGGATGATAAACATGCTTCTCAAAGCACACCTGTGAGTAGATTTCCCATGGGTATAGAGAGTAGAATTACACTCTTTCTTTCCTGATACAGTATATCTCTTAATCTATCTTAATATTAAACTCATCTCATATTATCAAGTATTCTTGATAACTTTTTGTTCTTATTAATTTTTTTTTTCCTTGTTTCTATGTGACCATATGATGAACATTTGTTTATCAGTAAATGAACAAATGTGTATTAACGATAGTGTAATAGGGAAAACAGTCGAACATACTAGACCAGAAAGGTGTACAAAGAGGCTAGCCTACAAAAAAAAAAAACTAGCCACTGGATGTGTACAAGCGTAGGCTATATACAAAATACAAAGATTAAGTCAGAGAAAGTTCATTGCTGAAGGTCTCAAAAGAAATCCCTGCAAACGTTTTTGGATTCAGAAGATCAATTATAAAGAGCTCTAGGTATCCAATTCTCCACTTTTTCCAAAGACCCTTCCTTGTTTATGAAGATCCTGCATTTGTTCTCTTCCAACGATAGATTGGGTGTTATTACATCATATATATTATTTTCAAGCAACTTGAATAAGTTTAAAGACATCAAATCTAAAA
>JAUPMG010138511.1:0-11318 GCA_031762675.1 Pachysandra terminalis
TACTATTTTTACCAATTTCTGCAATGAGCATGGCATAGCTCATGAATTTTTTGCACCTAAAACACCACAACAGAATGATGTTCTTGAGAGAAAGAATAGAACTCTTCAGGAGATGGCTCGTGCCATGCTGAATTCTAAAAGGCTGTCCTTAAGACTTTGGGCAGAAGCCATTAACACTGCTTGTTACACAGTTAACCGAGTCTATCTGAGGCCAGGTATGTCTAAAACACCATATGAAATATGGAAATATAAGAAACCTGAGTTATTTTCATGTATTTGGATGCACCTGTTATATTTTGAATGACCGTGACCAACTTGGTAAGTTTGAAGGCAAGAGTGATGAAGGAGTGTTTCTTGGATATTCCAATAATAGTAGGGCATACCAGGTTTACAATATGAGAACCCAGACTATTATGGAATCTACTAATGTTGTGATTGATGATTTCAAAGATTTTGCAGATTTTTTCAAAGAAGAAACAATAATCAGCCTTACTAAAGATACTGAAGTACATGAAGAAGCTGCAGCAGCTACTGATGTTGCTAAAAATGTTGCAAAAAGTTCTGCAACAGAACTAGCAGAATCTAGAGATACTACCTTTGACATTGCTGATCCAATCACCAGAGGACCATCATCCAGCTGTCAGAAAAACCACCCTGCTGATAAGGTCATTGGGAATATCAATGATGGGATGCGTACTAGAGACAAGCCTAGAGTGAATTACCGAGAGATGGTCAGGTATGTTTGCTTTACTTCTCAAATTGAACCCAAAAATATTAAAGAAACATTACTTGATGATCATTGGGTTAGTGCTATGCAGGAAGAGTTGGAACAGTTTGTGAGGAATCATGTGTGGACTCTTGTTCGTAGGCCAAAAAATTCTAATGTAATTGGTGCCAAATGGATTTTCAAAAATAAATTTGATGAATTTGGTAACATTATCATGAATAAGGCTAAGTTAGTTGCTCAGGGATACACCCAAATAGAAGGCATTGAATTTGATGAGACCTTTGCTCATGTAGCTAGGCTTGAATCAATCAGACTTCTTCTTGCCAAAGCTTGTTTGTTAAGGTTCAAACTGTACCAAATGGATGTCAAGAGTGCTTTCCTAAATGGGATTTTGAATGTGGAAGCATTTGTAGAGCAACCTAAGGGTTTTGAGGATCCTCATCACCCCAATCATGTATATAGACTGAAAAAGGCCCTATACGGGCTGAAACAAGCTCCTAGAGCATGATATGAGAGGTTGACAAGTTTTCTGATTGAAAAGGGCTATGAGTGAGGGGGAGTAGATAAAACATTGTTCATTAGGAGGTTCAATAATGGAATTATCATTGCTTAAATTTATGTTGATGATATTGTTTTTGGATCTACCTCTCAAGGCAAGACAGATAAGTTTGTGAATCAAATGTAAAAGGAGTTTGAGATGAGCTTGGTTGGAGAACTAACTTACTTTCTAGGTTTGCAGGTCAAGCAACTTGCGGATGGGATTTTTATCTCATAAAGAAAATATGCAAGAAACCTAGTTAAAAAATTTGGCTTAGAAAGTGCTAAACACATGAGGACACCCATAAGAAAAATCTGAAGCTAATAAAAGATGAGAGTAGTACCTCGGTTGACCCAAGTTTGTATAGGAGTATGATTGGGAGTCTCCTTTACTTGACTGCTAGCAGACCTGGCATTTGTTTTAGTGTAGGCATCTGTGATAGATACCAGGCAAACCCAAAAGAGTCACACGTAGCTGCTGTTAAAAGAATTATTAGATATGTTAGTGTGATTGTTGATTATGGAATCTGGTAATCTAATGACACTAACTCAAGTCTTGCAGGTTTTAGTGATGCTGATTGGGTAGGAAATGCAGATGATAGAAAAAAAACCACTGGAGGATGTTTCTATCTTGGAAACAATCTTGTATCTTGGTACAACAAGAAACAAAACTCAATTTCTTTATCAACTGCTGAGGCTAAGTACATTGTTGCTGGGAGCTGTTGCACTCAACTGTTATGGATGAAACAGATGCTTGAGGACTACGGTATTGTATAGACTATTTTGACTATTTTTTGTGATAATAACAATGCCATCAATATCTCCAAGAATCCAGTTCAACACTCTAGGACTAAGCACCTTGAAATAAGACAACACTTCTTTAGAGAGTTGGTTGAAAACATAATCATTGTTCTAGAATATGTTGCAACAGAGAAACAACTTGCAGATATTTTTACTAAAGCTCTTGATTCTTTGAGATTTGACTCCCTGAGAAAAATCTTAGGGATTTGCACTATGTAATTATTTTATCATCTTGCATTGCATTCTAGGATCTGCATTTAGACATAAGCAGTCTTTTCATGATTTGGCTTGCTCTTCATATTTACAATCTTTGAATTATAACATTCAAATTTGAAAAATGCTATTTTTTGGATTAAAATTGATTTTGAAGGAGAACCAAAAGATTTGAGCACAATACAATAATATTCTGGACTGAATACTTGAAATATGTACAACTTCAGTTAAGAAGATTTTTTTTTGAGGATTTTGTTAATGATCTCTGCTATGCTGTGTGTAATGCTATCCATGAGTAATTTGGGCCTATGTGTTACCAATATATAGAGGAATACCCACCCTGAGAAAAGATCTATCTTAGTGAAAATCTTCATTGGAAAGAGCTACCTACACTAGTGTGTGAAGCTATCCATGAGTAATTTGGTTCTATTTATTATCAATATGTAGAAGAAGATCTACCATGAGAAAAGAGCTACCTTAGTGATAGATTGAAAGCTACCAACTGATAAAATGAGAAAAAAGGGATCAAGGGAAGTTTTCAACAGATTTTTTAAAAAGATGATTCGAAACATAAAGTTGGATATATGGATGAATTCATAAAGAATATTGTATGCTTATCACACACACACACACACACTTGGTTCAAATCACTGATCAATCTTAATTTGACTTTATGTAATCTCAGTTCAAGGGTAAAAGTTTGCATATTGTGAAGATGAAAAACTCACTAGTTTGTGATAGATGCTCATATTTATTTTTCATGCATTTTTATGATTTTTTTAAATGAATTTTCTGAGCTAGGTTTAACTTATCTATTATGTTGCTAACTATGTTACAACATATCATGAAGTTTTGGTCTCTGTCAATTTTGTTAATCCCAACTGATTTTTGAAATCAAGTGATTCCCCTGTTTAGACTGAGTCCTTGAGGGTATACCAAATCTTCTTCTAGTCTTTTTGGTGCTTGAATCTTACAGGTTTGATCAATAATGGTTAGCACAAGGAGCGCATGTGGTGATTTGCCGTCTGGAAGTGCCAGGAAAAGGAAAGACCGAACTCTCTCATTTGGGTCGTTTTTCTCCCAACTTCAAAGGGATTATTTCTCTGCGCAAGGGCTTCCTATTCCGTCTACATCAGTTTCACTGACTGGCATTGGCTCTGGAACAGAGGCCCTAAAGATCCCTGATTCTGCAGAAGTGAGTCATCCGTCTGTCGATGATCGTTTGCCTGCGTCTGAATCTCAGCCGATTGGTGCTTCTCTGGTAGGGCTGGAACGCGTTTCCTCTCCTGGGTTTCCTTCTTGGTTCCCTACTCGAACCTACTCCAAGGTTCATATCCCAGTGGCTGAACCCTCATGCCCCCAATCTACACCATCCATGGACGCCGAATCTGAGCCAGATAAGGAGTTTGATGTTTTTCCTAAGTCCACTGGTTCTAAGAGGAAAGCTTCATCTGATAAATCTGGTAAGAAGAAGAAACAACCATCCTCCTCACAGACCTCACAGCATTCTGACATGGTATGTGCTTTTTGAGGCTAACTCCTCCTAATTTTACTGTAATTTCAATAAAGTCATGTGGGATTTTATCACTAAGAGGAAACTGCATTCAGAAAGGGTGATCAACTTGACTGATCATGAAAAAGAAGGGGTTGTTAACTTGATCAAGGACAAAGGGCTATTCGGAACTATTTCCATGGCCAAACCATTTGTGAGGAATGTTGTTTTGGAGTTTTACTCTCATTTGCATAGGGATATTGCTAATCCCTCATCTTCCTGGTTTCATAAAAGTTTTGTGAGAGGACATGTTTTTGATTTCTCCTTTGTTCATCAGTACCTATTATGGTTGTCCCTCCACTTCCTTTGACACTCCCAAGAGTCCTTGACCAAGACTTCAACATGGATACTGTCATTTCTGATCTTACCGGGAAAGTCCTAACCTCATGGCCTGCTTCTAATTCTTTTCTTTCTGCGGATCTAAGTGTCAAATATTTTGTCCTCCATAAGATTGCTTTGTCAAATTGGCTCCCAAGTCTTCATACCACCTCAGTTTCTCAAGACCTAGCCACCTTATTATACATGATTGGTACTGGTGTCCCGTTTGACATGGGAATACTTATTTTTGAGGTCATAATTAGCCATGCAGAGGTTGAGACTACCTATGGGATGTTGCCATTTCTGTCTCTGATTTTTGAGGTCCTGATGAGGCAAAAAACAATCAGGGGTATTACTGAGATACTGGAGAACCCAAGGAGGCCGCTCAAGGTCTCCAAGAAGCTTCTATCTGGAAGGCATGTGCTTGACATTCAGGGGGAGCAATCTGCTGACATAGCTGGACCTTTCTCTGTTGGACCTGATGTTGCAACACCTGCTGCAACAACTCCTTCTCCTATTCAAAAACTACAGATTATCCACTTCATAGACGATGAACTGAAGGAAGTCCGACTTACACAACAAAGATTTGCAGAAAAGGAGAGAAAGCTGGAGAACTTGCTTGCTCAGCTTGGTGGGACTGACACTGCTGCTGATTCATCTGAGAGTGATAGTTTTTAGGGATTCTATGCAGACTCTTGCCTTTGGCACTTTTTCTGCCAAAAAGGGGGAGTAGAAAAGAAAACTCTGTTTTGTTACTTTATTAACTCTGATGTTAGTTTATTTTGTGAAAACTCTGAGAACTCTGACTTTTGCATTCCAGTTACCTTGTTAGCTGTTTTGATAATTTTTACTATGTTTATATCTTTTAGCTAACATTGAAAGTCACTCACTTCTTTGAATTATTGCCTACTGACTTTCTTATTTTTGATGTTTTGGATGGCATCTTCTTTTTGAATTTCTTGGAAGAATGGGTAACTTGTTTATTTTGCCAAAAAATGCCAAAGGGGGAGATTGTTAGTTATTTTGGCATTCATGACAATGAAATTCAAGTGTAATGCAAATTCAGAATTCAAGTTGATTCTAGAAGATTCTGGAGACATCTCATCGCTAGTCAAATCGTGTAATATTGAGAGACTTCCTAGTTTAGTCAAGATTTCTAATTAAAAGTGGATACTTCTAATTAAAGTTGAGACTTCTAATTAAAGTTGGAATCCTTCTCAATTTTATTAGATTTGGTTAGGTTTTCTGAAAATCCAAGATTTCGATTGACTGAGAATATTTAGCTGTGATTTGATTTAGTTTGTTTTAGAAGTTGATTATGTCCTTGATTTCAGAATCAAATCTTTCTATTTAGAATTGGATCTCACATGTCAGAATCAGATCTCTCGGTTCAGTAATTGTTGCAACAATTGTCACAACATACCAAGTTTAATACTCATCCGAGATTTGGAGTAGATCTTCTGTATCCTCTATTTAAAGCTCTGGGCACATGCGTGTTCTGTAACTTCTTAGAGTTCAAGTTCATTATTCTTGAGTTGTTCAAGGTTTTAGTTCTTCGGGAGAAGAACTTTGAGTCTTTAGAAAAAGACA
This sequence comes from Pachysandra terminalis, assembly GCA_031762675.1. NCBI lineage: Eukaryota > Viridiplantae > Streptophyta > Magnoliopsida > Buxales > Buxaceae > Pachysandra > Pachysandra terminalis. The sequence continues at coordinate 5,739 of JAUPMG010138511.1, forward strand.
GTCTTCGAGAGAAGACAGTCTGCTGAATGAAGGAAGTTCATCTATGTAGACATTGAAGACGCGTGCTGCTCGCTGAACAAGTCCAAGAAGATGATTCAACATGGCGGCGATAGAATTTAAGAGGGAGTCATTATTTTGTGTAAGTCCGATTGGTGTTTGTAATCTTGATATCTTAGTAGATTGTTCAATATCTGGGCGTGGCCCCGAGGAGTAGGTTTTTACTGAACGTCATAAAAATTGCCTGTGTTCTTATCTTATTATGCTTTAGATAATTTCAATTATTGTAATAATTAACAATCATTGGATTAATTGTTAAAGCCGGATCTTTCAATTTTTATGGTCCAATTGGCCGTAATAAATTCAAATAAGGCAAAAGCTAGATATCTTCAAGAAGATCGATTGTCAATCAACAATCCTTTTTCCAACTAGTTGGGGTTGATAGCAAGTATCATATTTTGTCTTTAACTTAATCGAACGTGTTATGCAGCTGATTTCAATTAACAATCCCTTTAGGATCCTTCCATTTACACATACTAACATCTCATTGGAAATATCATTAGTCTTATTCTAATATACAAAAAAGTAGTCTTAGTCTATTCTTCTTTATTTTATTCCTTACTGAAGCTGCTCCAAGTTTTACACTTATCTATTGCAACATACGCATATCAGCTACACTCCCTGTTAGTATATCTTCTTTTCATGATGGATTTTTGACTATGTTAATTCTTAGTTGTCAACATTCTATTCATTAAGCATTGCAGGTCTTATAGTAATCATATAAAATTTTGCTTGCAACCTTATCAAAATATATCAATTACATAAGACAAGTATCTTCACCAAAATCATATTCTTAAGTTCCTCTTTCATTGAATTTTTGGTGAACCAAATCCTTCTTCAGGTGACCAAGATTCATCCTGTTAAGAGGGAGAACCAAATTTTGATTTAGGTGAAAGGCATTATATCATGTTAAGAGGGAGAACTAAATATAGCTTGAGAGTACAACCATGTATTAAATAAGAGTACATCCATGAGCTTAAGTAAGTCCCATAAGCTTATGGATATTTTCTTAAGAGTACACTTGTTCCTTATGATGATATTTGCTTGGCGACATTGTTGTGTGCTTGTAGCCACTCGAGTCATATCATACATGTTTGAATGCCGTTGGTTTGTGTGATCAACCATTGTCATGTGGTTAATGGTGAAGTCAATACCCTAGCCTTTATCCATTAACTTCTAATACATTTATATATTTGCTTTAATTTGAGTTTTGAATTTTAAAAACACAAAAACAATTTGTCTTGTCATCCAATCAATTTAGTATTAATCTTAACCAATTTAATAATCAAACGCACATAGTCCTTGAGGTTCGACACCCTCAATATAGCCCTATCCTACAGGGATTCTTCCTATTGTGAGTGGTTAATTACAATTGTCACATTAGTAGGTTTATAATTTTTCCATATATTGACCATATTGCACCAAAGCCATATCGTTAGATCTAGGAGGACTTTCATACGGGACAAAACATAAAGGGATGAATAAGGAAAACATGACAATAACTTGGCAAACTCTTTTATTGAAGACAAAACATTTCGCAGTTTAAGCTCATGCAAGCGAGAAGCATACATGTTTTTTGATTTTTGAAAATTTTTTTGGCCGTTCACAGTTTAAGCTTATGCAGGCTAGGAGCATACATGATTTTTTTTGGTCATTCACAGTTTAAGCTCATGTGGGCCAAGAGCATACAAGACTTTCGATTTTTTGGTTGTTCTCAGTTTATGCTCATGCGAGCTAGAAGCAGAGAAGAATTTTTTTTAACTTTTGATTTTCTTCTTCTTCTTCTTCTTCTTTTTTTTTTTTTTGCAATTCATCTGAGTTGGCCTATACTGAAGGAATAAGAAAATGATGGCTCAAAGGATTCACGATTGGATTGTTTTGTTGATGAATGATGGTGATCCGAAGTTAAAGCGAGGGGTGAGCCAAAGAAGGCCTCATTTCATTTCTCAGGGCATGAAAAAGGTACACTTAGGTCATGTATAGGCATATTATTTTTGACTTGTCAAAATTTACTGGTTAAGGGAGGTCTTCATTATCCATCGATCCCAGTATCAAGGCTCCGGCTGAGAACATCTTCACTGCTTATGATCTCCCATGATTCACCTCAAACGTTCCTCTGGGATCCGGTTGCTTTGACAATTTCTTTTTTAGAACCACATCTCCAACTTCAAACTCATATGGGATAACATTCTTTGCAAAGGACATAGCCATTTTCCTTTGATATGCATGGTTAATAGAGTGATGTCTTTGTTCTTCAATCGAGTTTAACCAATCCAATCGGCGTTTGACCCATTTAACTTAATCTAGCTCAACCACCATAAGACTCTTAACAACAGAGCATGCCTCAAACCAACTAATAAGGCGTTCCTTAAAATTCTTCGTTCCAAATGACATTACTCATGTCCCATATTGAAACTGGTCAAGCTATAGTAATGTTATGGAGCTCAATTCTGACTCATTAATATACTTCCATAAATCTGATAAGTATGAAATTTCTTGACGTTTTCATTGCAGTCTGCTTCCTTTGTTGATTTAATGGAATACGATGAACAATAAGACCCTTATCTAGTTTGGACATATCATTATCATGCCAAGCAAAGGCATTTATGCACTTATTAAGAAACTCTATAAAGGCTAATCGCAACTTAGGAGTTAAAGAGGTTCCGATTTAACACACTTAGGTTCATCATCAGTCCTGAGATTTATGGTCTCAGTTTCATTTATCATCGGCTGAGTTGCTTTTTCATGTACTGTAACAATCGAAGAGTTCCTCAGGAACTCCTCTTATACGGTGCCTTGGTTAGACCCAAATCTAATAAATGGATTTGCAGTTTCTTGTTAATAAAAGGGATACAATTTAAAACTTTATTTTTCATGTAAAAAATTTATATTTCATTTAAAAATTTATTTCTCGTTTAAATTTTTTTTTTCAACAATTAATGGTATCGAAGTAGTAGATGCTCATTCTTAGATACTCATCATTGACACTTATCACTCAAAATTGACCCGAGGACTAGACAATGTTTTGATGAGGCCTTAGCAGCCACCATGGTGAGCTTGGTTATTTGCTAATTCATTATATGCCTTTGCATTGGACGGGTTTGCCCCATTAGATCGAGAGCCTCTGACCCCACCCAATCTCTGAATTGAGTAAGCTCTTTCTTCAAGTGCACAAGATATTACCCGAGCTTACATAATGGGTCCAAGTATACTGCTTTAAGGATGTGACTTTTTTGATTACCAAGGAATGGTGACAAGCCTAAAAACAAGAGAACATAATAAATTAATTGGATCAAAATGATACAAGAAAACTGATAACTTAATGGCATTGTTGACTTTTGAAAAAGAGAAAACAATTAACTGGAGGCTTAAGGTGGCCTAGGGACTGACTTATGAGGAATTTTAAATGCTTTAAGGGGGTTTAGGGTTTTGGATTTTAGGGTTTGGGGTTTAGAGTTGTAGGGTTTTAGGGTTAAGGGTTTAGGGTTTTAGAGTTTAGGGTTTAGGGTTTTAGGGTTTAGTGTTTAGCATTTTGGGTATTGGGTTTAGGGTTTAGGGGATTGGGTATAGGGTTTAGGGTTTAGGATTTAGGGTTTTAGGGTTTTAACGTTTAGGGTTTAGGGTTTAAGATTTAGGATTTAGGGTTTTAGGGTTTAGGGTTTCAGAGTTTAGGGTTTAGGGATTAGCGTTTAGAGTATAGGGTTTAGGGTTTCAGGGTTTATGGTTTAGGATTTTAGCGTTTAGGGATTAGGGTTTACGGTTTAGTGTTTAGGGTTTAGCGTTTAGCGTTTAGGGTTTAGGGTTTAGGGTTTGGGGGATTAGGGTTTTAGTGTTTTATGGTTTAGGGTGTTGGGTGTTGGGTTTAGGGTTTTAGGATTTAGGGTTTTAGGGTTTACGGTTTAGGGTTTTGAGGTTTAGGGTGTAGGGTTTAGGATTTAGGGTTTTGGGTTTTAGGTTTATGGTTGAGTATTTGGGGTTTATATTTTAGGGTTTTAGGGTTCAGGGTTTAGAGTTTTGGTTTAGGGTTTAGGTTTAGATTTGAGGGTTTAGGGTGTAGGGTTTAGGGTTTTGTGGTTTAGGGTTTAGGATGTAGGGTTTACGGTTAAGGGTTAGGGTTTATGTTATGGGGTTTAGGGTTTAAGGTTGAGGTTTAGGGTTTAGGGTTTAGGGTTTAGTGTTTTGATGTTTTGGATTTCGGTTTTTGAGGTTTAGGGTGTACAGTTTTCGGGTTTAGGGTTTACGGGTTTGGCTAAATGGTGAAGTCCATACCCTAGGAAGGATTTAGGTGTCGATACGTAGGGTGGAAATCACCTTGATGTGGGAGAAATCCATCTTCAATAAGCTTCCTTGCATCTGCCCTGTTTTCCTCTTCTTCCTCGTTTTGCCAAGCTTCTTCTCCTTCCAAAACGTCCTTCTTATGCACAAAATAAAAACTGTCGAACCCCTTTTTCCGAACTCCCTTCTCATTTTATATCTTATATGCCAAAAAGACCACAAAATCCCCCATTGCCAATTCTGGTTCTGTTCCTAATTTGGTTCCTTGTTCCTAACTCAACTTTGTCAAATTGGCTCCCTAGTCTTCATACCACCTCAGTTTCCCGAGGCCGTATTATACATGATTGGTACTGGTGTCCCGTTTCATATGGGAACACTTATTTTTGAGGTCATCATTAGCCATGCAGAGGTTGAGACTACCTATGGGATGTTACCATTCCCTCTCTGATTTTTGAGGTTTTGATGAGGTAAAAGAAGATCAAGGGTATCACTGCGTTACTGGAGAACCCTAGGAGGCCAATTAAGGTCTCCCAGAAGTTGCTATCTGGAAGGCTTGTGCTTGAAATTCAGGGGGAGCAACCTTCTGACATAGCTGGCCCTTTCTATGTTGGACCCGATGTTGCAACACCTATAACAACAACTCCTTCTCCTGTTCAGAAACTGCAGATTATCCACTTCCTAGAAGCTGAGTTGAAGGAAGTCAGGCTTACACAACAAAGACTTGCTGAAAAGGAGAGAAAACTGGAGAACTTACTAGCTTAGCTTGGTGGGACTAGCTCTGATGGTGACTCATCTGGGAGTGATACTTTTTAGGGATTCTATGCAGGCTCTTGCCTTTGGCACTTTTTCTACAAAAAAAGGTGAGTAGAAAAGAAAACTGTGTTTTGTTATTTTATTTTGTGAAAACTCTGAGAACTCTGACTTTTGCATTCTAGTTACCTTGTTTGCTGTTTTGATAATTTTTACTATGTTTGTAACTTTTAGCTAACATTGAAAGTCACTCTCATTACAGAATATCTTGGAAGAATGGGTAACTTGTTTATTTAGCCAAAAATGCCAAAGGAGGAGATTGTTAGTTATTTTGCCATTCGAGGTAATGAAATTCAAGTGTAATGCTAATTCAGAATTCATGTTGATTCTAGAAGATTTTGGAGACATCCTACAACTAGCCAATCGTCTATTTTAAAGAGTCTTCCAAGTTTAGTCAAGACTTCTAATTAAAAGTGGATACTTCTAATTAAAGTTGAG
>JAUPMG010138532.1:0-11317 GCA_031762675.1 Pachysandra terminalis
GGAACTGAGAAGGATGGCTACCAGTTGGATTTTCTGGGTATAGCAGATGGAGTGTGTCAGTTGCCATTAGGAGACATTCAGACTGTATGTGAGTTTGAGTCTGTCTTCCTTGATATTCTTGGTTTGCCTCCCAGGAGAGAGATAGACTTCTGTATTGACTTGGTGCCGGGTACTTCTCCTATATCGCTTGCAACTTACCGGATGGCTCCGACTGAATCAGTGGTCTCTCTCACTCTCTCTGTGGTCACTAACCCTCGATCTAGAGTTCAAGACTAATGTATCTGCAGCTACATTAATCTCATCACTCTGGAAAGAAAGTTAGGATCACACCCTACCATCCAGATCTACAAGACTCCCTCACATATATAGGGCTCAATACACTAAATCACCTACTCCCCCTCCACATTTCTACTAATCAAAAGGACATGCAATAAATCAAAGAGCAATCAAGGTATGTCATCACATAGCAATCAGCACACAGTTTCAATTTCTAACTTCTATGTTTTTCTTTCTTCCTTACTTCAGACCTCTATGTGATGCCTAGGTTCACCAAACTCCTAACAACCTTACTCTGAGCAAACCTTACGCTCTGATACCAATCTGTCACACCCCGATTATGTGGCACGAATCCCAATGAGGGATAGCACAGAATCTTGAGATGAGACCTTCGAGATCCATGCATGGACTGCAGAATTGCTACCAAACCACAAGAGAAATAAAAGTAATAATTCACCTTCATTAAATACTAATCAAAGTGCGGAAGTCTAAACAAAGCAATAACATATAAATAAGGCAATTACATGACTCATTGGACATGGCTATAGCTGAGTCAAAGTTTACATAGGGTCCAATAGAATCCCAACAAAAACTCCTCAATTGTTAACCAAGTTTATTACAGCCAAACTCCCTCGGGAGTACATAGCCAATATACACAAGGTAAATAATGTCTCGGCCAAACAATAACGGCAACCGCAGCATAAGATAATATAGTAGTCACTCCTCCCATCCTGCAACATGTGAAGTTGCGTGAGACATTGAATGCCCAGTAAGCGTATGACAGGTACCCGTCATCTTATGGAAATCAGATCATGGGTTAGTGCAGTAATAATCATAATATGAAAAGAGTATTTTAATATAAAATGGAATGAATGAATCAATCACATTATCTATAGTGGATACAATGAGAACAAACAATCAAGATGAAAATGCTAAGTAAATGAACCAAACTAACGTATCCGGATAAGTGGACCTCAACACGAAGCTTCTCAAACAAAACCAATTCAGGACATCATCCTAGGGACTGCTGAAAGCCCCATCTTCATTTTGGGCGCTAATCCATGATATGAAGTCCACTATATACAAATTTTTGAGTGTACCATACTCGAGGGATAGCGAACCTGTATAGGATCTCGCAAGCATCCTACCCTTATTTAAGTGGGCCCTTTCACCCCACAGATGTAGTCAAGCCTCCGGAGGCTTTTCTCAGTTTCTCCGTAGATTTCCACCTCCCGGTTCACTTATCATTCAACCTCAGTCTAGCATGTTATGCATTAAGCTAGGATTTCAAAGGAGGATAGACAACGAAAACTATCCACGCACCCATACTCGTGGATAATCCGATTGTCAACCATCATAAGCTTCCTATGAGTTATTACACCACAATAATCATACAATCGGTAGTCCAAATCATTTCTAAGTCACATCCATATCTAACCTAGGGTGGGATGATGGTCACAACAACATCATTGAAGCACCTAGTTTGACTCCCCGCAGGTAGGCTAGATGCCGTCAGGTCAAAACTAGCTTTTGAAATTCAATCACAATGAATGGCCGAAGCCCTTCACCATCCACCCAAGGAATCCACGAAAATCCTCTACACTGTGCAATGTGTCAGTCCGTCAAGGTGGTCGGTGGACCGAACCCTGCCGAATACCTCTGTGTTTTTATCAGCTGCTCGGCAGGGTGGTCGGTGAACCGATTGTAATGACCTGAAAATTTTAATAAATGATTTTGGGCCAAAAGTGTGATTTGAAAATTTTTTAATTTGAATTTAATAATTTGAGGATTTTGTAGAAAATTGATAAAAACTGATTTTCATTGGTTAGCACACATGGGAACTTATACATGAGCACACACCTTATCATCCTCACTTAAAATCTGAATCATGGGTGGGGATTTTTTCACTTAAAGAAAACCTAGATCTAAGGGTTGAGATTAGTTAGGATTGGGTTAGAGGGTTTGAGCTAACCCTAAGTTCATTTCATTTGTGTTTGCTGTGTTGAGAAGAGGAGAGCAAGAAAGGGAGAAGAAGACCTAGAAGATAAAGAAGAAGAGCTAGAGGAAGAAGAAGAAAAGGATTGACTTGAAGATATGAAGCTCATGAGCTAGGATTCGCGTTCTTGGCGAGGTAAGTACATTGTGTACTTCTTGGATTCCATGCTTGAATGTTTTCCATGAAGAAAACATGAGATTTGAGTGATGATTCATGATTCTTGAATGTCTTGACTAATACATTACATGATTTAGTGTTTAAATCTGTGCATTTTTTTATTTTTGAGTTGTAGATTTATTTATTTCATATTCTGGAATTCACCTTGGATGCTTAATTATTTCTATTTGATTATGGATTGATTTCTATTGCATGTTTGACTAATATTTTAGTTTAAATGGTGTATTTCAGACCTAGTTTATCTTTGGGAAGGAGGTCAATAGGATGGAATTAGAAGAACACCAAATTGGGGTGAATCTGGGCGAGAAAAACCAAGAATTGCGCTCATCGGTGGGTGGTCGGTCCACCGACGGCACCCACCGACGAAGCTTAAACCACTTGGACTACTGTCGGGAGTTCATCGGTCCACCAACGAGTTAGGGCATAGACCAGCCCCGTCGGTGGATCGTCGGTGGTACTGACGGATCCGCCGATGAATTGACCACAGGGGAGTTACTGTTGGTGGCATGTCGATCCACTGATGGGACCTGCCGACAGGGACTGTTGATTTTAGGAGTTTGGGTCGGTGGACTCGTCGGTCCACCGATGACACCTACCAACGGGCATCAATGGATTCGTCAGTGGCACCGACGGGCATTGGACTAGAGGGTTTTAGTAGAGGGATTCGTCGGTGGCACCAACGAAACCCGCTGACAGGCGTCGGTGGATTCTCCGGTCCACTGATGGGACCCGTCAAGGAGCATTTCATTTAACCTTTGGACTTGGTCGGTGGACCCTTCAGTTACCGACGGCACCCACCGACGAGGGTGTTTGAAACAATATGAGAGGGACTTGAGGGGTAAGTTTGGCATCCAAATTTTTGATGTTGATACTCATGAATTGTTGTGATGATTGTTGATCATTATGACTTGAATGAAGCGTGATATCTTTATTGTTGGTTATCTTTATTTTTGTACATTGATCAATACTTGTATGCTCTTGAGGACTTAGATAGTGAAGTGTTGTGTAAATTGGATAGGTTGAAACATGAACCACTTTTCCTATACATGACCCGTAATAGTTGTAAATAGTAATCAATGCCGTGACTTAGAGTGTGATAATTGAATGTTGGTGAACTATATTATGGACTTGTGTAAAATGCATTAGATGTTTATTTATTTATTCAGTTCTTGTATAAGTAAAGATGTGAATGATTCAATATGGATTGAATGGATCATATATGCAATTATGAATATTCTTATGCATATCATGTAGTTGAATGTTAATTCCACGCATTAAAAGGACATGCACACATTGTGGGTCCCTGTGTGAGATCCAGACCTTAGACTGACCATGGCTCCTCTGTAGAAGGACCAATGGATAATGTGAGGATACTTAGACTCTGAGGTGAGTGCCAAATGAGAGACGAGATCTCTAATGTTCCAGTGAGGGACTATATATATATATATATATATATATATAGAAAATCAAAGATTGATTTATGGGTGAGGGATTAGCTACCCAAAGAGCTCGAGGACAGCTATATATTGTATTGTATATATAGAGAGTAGTCTGATTGGTATGTGGTGAGTCTGGTGATGTGCCACAAAGGGAGGTTCACGAAGACGATGCCCTCGAAACCACCCTCGTGATAGAGGTTGTTTTGGCTCTCGATCCTGGTGAAGGTAGTGTTCCCTCCAAGAGTTGCGACTCCCTGTGACTGTGTTGTACACACAGGATCCACTGTCAGCCTTAACCTTGTGGGGTTCACTTATCCGTGGAAATGATGCATGTTGGCATAGTGGGATCATGGTGGACATCCAACACCACAATACCCAATCTCATTCATTGCATTCACGTGTTTGTAATGGCCATCATGATTGCATCTAATAAACAAACCTTTTCATTTATTCATGGCATGACATGCATTCATGGATATGTATTTGAGTGTGTGAAGCTTAGTTAGTACATTGTACTTGCTGAGCGCATAGCTCAGGCCTTCTGGCTTCCAATATTTCAGGTGACATAGTTAGAGACGCTGTGGTGGATACCTGGATGATTTGGAGGCAGTGACGAGAAGACTTGGTTTTCTTCTGCGTACCTGCTGTATTGGACTCTGTGTATTTTGGTTAGATTAGATGTACTCTTTCGGTTTGGATGTGTTTTCAGCCCTATTTATGTTTATGGCCCATTTTGATGTATTTTAAACCATGTATCATTTTAAAACATCTTTATATTTATTTTTTTCCGCTGATGATTCTCTATTTTTCGTTTGGTTCTACTGTTTAGTTGTTAGAGGTTGCCACCCCCTTGGGTTGTGTGCTTGGAGAAGGGGGGTGAGATTCATGTCTAGAATCCTCAGTCTATGCTCATGCGTTCGTGAAGCATACCTTGGAATTTGGATCGTGACACCGATGCCTGACGAATAGCAAATTTTGCCTTAAAATAGCTCCCTGTCAGTAAGGTGGTCAGTGGACTGAACCCTGCCGACAGCGCCATGTTCTGGGTAGCTAGTTTCTACTTCATGTATTCCATTCGAATCAAAATCATGCAAAAACAGACACAAGACACTCTAAACACATTCTAGGGTAGAAATCAATGCAAAAACACATATTTACACAGATCTAATCATGGTTAACATCGTAATCACATAAATCGTAAAAATAGAGCACAAATACAATCAATCTCAAATTCATAATAGAACTAAACCATCACACAACTTACCTGATATTCTTCTTGGTTTGATGATCACTTCTTGGCATTCTCCGTCTTCTTCTCTATCAATCGACGTCTACAAACACAAGTGTTCCCCTCTCAGTACACGATCAAGCCAATTGGCCTCTCTTCTCTTCTAAGCCTCTCTCTCAATCCCAGATCTATATCTCCCTTCTTTCTTCTCCATAGATTATGACAGTTAGGGCTGGGTTTCAGCCCTATATTTAAATCCTATTCTCTCCAAAAGACACTTCCCCAATTAATCATTCAATGAGAAGGAAGGTGAGAGAGAGAAATAAGGGACTTTCCTTCCTTCTCTCACCCTTCCAACACACCCCCCTTCACATTGTAATTTTGAATTTAAATTCCTAAAGTTATAGATAATAATACACTTGACTTACTCCAATTACACTTAAACCCAAAACATATATTTTTGTTTAATAACCCACCCAGTGCTCTTATTATCTTACAAAACCTCACAAATAAATCCAGAACACTGCCCATTAATCATGGTTCTCTCTAATGTCATTTAATTCAAGTTTCTATACTAATTAAAGGCATGATACAACTTGATTAACTTTGGATTCCTTTTATTCTTATTTAATTCATTTAATAAATCTTGAATTTAATTATTATTATTTATTTCCGGTTTAGGGTCATTACAAAATCATCTGGGCATCTTTATCTTATGCATATAAAACTATTTAAATTGTTGTGGAGCTAATCCCCATATATCCTAAAATTTCATACTGTGATCCTATATCTTAACAGGTCAAAACCTAGGTATAGGTGGTCAATTTCTTATAGATGCATTCCCAGCACCTAGGAACACAGCCAACACACTAGGTTTATGATATTACAGGTGTCCAAAGTCTCAAAATTGAAAATAGGTCATTGGAGATCCGCATGGTCAAGGTATACCGAAAAATACAAAGGTTTGCCAAATTTCATAAAACTCTACATGGAAGTCAGGGTAGGTCTAATTAGATCAAATTTATAAAAAATATAATGGGGTTGTAGGTCGGTAGGGTCACAGTATACCAATCTAGGTCGGCATACTGGGCAGTGAGCATCAGTGTTATTCTGGGCTGGATCAGTAGGGTCAAGGGTATACCGATCTAGTACTGAGGTAGGTTTCTGGGCTTTTTGGTGTTGGACTTCTCCCAAAGGTTCATATACGTCTAAACATGCTTCGTGTGTGGTTTTTATATTAATAATATGATTTTCATAATTTAAATATGCTTACTTGGGATCCAATATCCTAGTTTCAAGTTTAATAGCTCATTCTTCAAGTTTAGGCCTATTCCTTCAATTCGATGGTTTAACCTTCTAGGTTTTATTTACATAAACATGGGGAAGGGTTTAATATAACATATACAAGATTTAATCCATCCCACAACACTAAGCTAGGAGTAAATACACAAGACAATGAAAGAAAACTCATTTGTTTGTTGTAGGGTTTCTACTTTGTCACGCCCCGAATCTGAGATATGGGATCTCGAGGATTTCAAAGGAATGACCTTTGGATCCACATAATGGATGTGGTTACCAAATCAAAATATACGAAACCAATCCCATGGTTCCACAGAGCATACTAAGTAATCTAGCGAAAGTATACTATAATTCAAAGCATAATAGAGAGTCAACCAACTCAAAAGTGTTTAAACCTATCCAAAGTACCGAAATCAAATTTAAAATTTACATTGTACTTGCCCACAAGGGGTCAAAACAAAAACCTGTAAATCTAATAAACTCAGTCAGCCACTCCAGCCTTCTTGGTTCTCTGTCTTATTCTTGCTTGCTAAGGTCTTCTTAGGGTTTAACCTATTTCATTGTAAGGATGAGTTTGGAAAGTCAGTAGAAAAATTCCAAATAACAACAATAGATACTTTCATAGACATATAATAAAACAAGTTCATTCATATAATTTTCCACAAAACACATAAGTAGTTCACTATCAAGGTTCTTATCATGCATATAGACAAATTCCACAAAGATGTCATACTATAATCCATAAGCATACACTATACCAAAATTAACTAAATATAAGTTCTTTCATGACTTCCTCATGAATCATTCATAGTTACATCACACACTCATGATCCCATCATGTTACAATTTAGAATTTTCGAGGCCACCAACTTCCATGGCACCATCAAGGCAATGACAATCCCCTTGTCACTAGTTATACCATACACACCACACAATCAGCCACAAACATAGTTTACTTACATCTCAGTTAATAATTACACAAGTTCACACTAAAGTCACACATGACTCAATGCAGATCATACAACTGAACACTATGATCATGCAGATGCTAACCAATCAATCGCAAACAAAATATATGCAATGAAGTATGATGCAATGCAAATGGAATGATGCAAGTGTGCAAAGGTTTTAGGCCAACCCCAACTATGAACTCAAACCAAATAACTGCTGAGAACACTGTCTTGAATCTGCCAATACGACCAGAGCCCAATCATGAATTACAACCACATATCTACTTAGAACACTGTCCAGAATCTGTTAATGCGACCAAGTCGCTGTCAATATCCATTTCTTTTAGGGGATACAACCCAAGGTAGAGAGTGCCACCCTATTTCCTTTCAGGGAATAAAACCCAAGGTAGAAAATCCACCCTCTTTCCTTTCAGGGGACAATCCCAAGGTAGGAAATCCACCCTCTATCCTTTGAGGGGATGGTACCCTAGGCAGGAAATCTGCCATCTTTCCTTTTAGGGGATGGTACCTTAGACAAGAAATCTACCATTTTTTCCTTTCAGGAGATGGTAGCCTAGGCAGGAAATCCGCCCTCTTTCCTTTCAGGGGATGGTACCCTAGGTAGGAAATCTACCCTATTTCTTTCCAGGATGTACCCAAGGTAGAAAATTCACCTTCACACAAACAATCAGCACTCGCATCTTGTGTCAACCACAACACAAGGATCACCAAGGAGTACTTCAAGCATCACTTCCTAACACTGCACAATTCAAAAGATATACATAGGACCCACATACCATACACACAACAATTCACCAAACTAGGATCATTGTTCACCCTAATTTCATACCTCATAGTTCCTGCCATGATACAATCATTTAAATCACATTCACATATAATAATATCACACCATACTTAGTCATTCATATTGAAAACTAGGCAATTTACACACTTTGTTGCACAAAAACTTACACATGTACTTCGCACACAAACCAAGACCACACACACATCCAAAATACTCTCATGGGGCTTCCCATGAAATTTGGGTTCATTTGGAGAACAGTAGCAGTTCGGTAGCTGCCGAGCTACCTACCGAAGATCCTCAGCTGCAACTTCAGCAGCTAACGAGTCTCGGTAGCAGGGCCAGGGGGTTTGCACTGCTCGGTAGGTGTGAGAACCCAGAAATTTAAATTTATAAAAATGACATTTTGGTAATTTTAATGATTATTATAACATTTATATTTTCAAAGAAGGGTATTTTGGTAATTTAATTTCTCTTATAAGGTCCTAAGAGTAATTGGAAATGTAGCTTAGCCTTTAGAATACCATAAGGATGTGTTGCCGTCCCACATGGAAGTGTAAAATATCTAAATAAAGCTTCTAAAGGAAGCTTTGAGATAAAACTCTCTCATTCATTCTCTTTAATTCGGTGGAGGGAGAAAAAGTTCTGGAGAAGAAGAGAAAGAGAAGAAAGAAAAGAAGAAGAAGGAGAAGAAGAAAAGAAGAAGAGAGCGATTCTTCTTCTACTACACTTTTGCGTCAAGTTCTCGACAGTTCGGCTAAACAGGTAAGTTTACTGTACAAGATTTGAAGAAATAGTGATATTTTTGTATGTTTGGCTTGTTGAGAAGCTTGTGATTATGATCAAATAATGCTAAAATGAATTTAGAATGTATTCATATGAAGAATAAATAGGGACTTAATGTTTCTGAATTAATTTGAGTGTTTAACTAGAAACCTAGAACTGACCAGATAGGTTTCATTGATCTCTTTGGAACCCATATCTATTTTTCGGTATTTGTTTTATATTTTTCCTAGAGTCCCTGTTCACTTAGGAATCTAACACATCACGTTTCACTTCATTCCGATAAGGAACGAATGAGATATGACCCAAACACTGAGCGAGTGGCGAAGCTGAAAACCCAGGCGCGATCTAGTCCGATCGATCGTGAATGATGTAATTTGTAGTTTTTGAAGCGATTTGACCTATAAAGTGTAATATAAGATCCTATATGACTATATGATGATGGGGAATGATATTCATGACGATTATAAACCCATGAAGCATGAAATCTTGACTTGAATTAATTTGTATAATTTTCTCTATAAATAATGAGAAATATGAGCGTTGTGGATCAAGCTATATGTGAGAGGGCATTTGATAAGTAAGAGAGGATAGTAAACCTATGATTGAGATAGATCGGAATGTGAAGTATATATTCACATTATGTTAAGGGTTTACCGCTCGAAATTGAAGTAGAGATAAATTATTCTTGTGGATTATCTATCACTTATTATTAAGGATAATTAATTAGTGATATGTATAAGAACGTATAAGATACTCATGTAATATGAGAAGAGACTTAACATGATCAATTCATAATATGAGAAGATTGTTTGTAACATAGTCAACATGTAAAATGACTATTATGCCCTTATAAGCATGTGAATTGCTTTGTGATTAAATAGTTGGATGAACAGTCTAACTTAAGATGGGTTGGATAAGAGCAATATAAAGATTTATATATTGGAGATACTATAAAAAGAAATGATGAAATGCCTTAAATGATTGATGGGAAAACTGAAATAGACTTACTTGTTGAAAGAGTAAGCGATTGTATATGGAATACTCAATATTTGATTTAAGGTTCTTCAATAAATGGAATCTGAATTAGTACATAAGGATCCATATACCGGACATCATTATACGGGATGATTGATATATGTTATGTTGGTATGATAAGGAAAAGCTGAGATTAAACCTAACTATTTTGGGCTAAAGGTGATGATCAGGAATTGATCTCAAGTTCTTCAGTTATTAAACTGGAGTACTAAATAATTACAACATGAACTTAGTGAAGTCTGTATGATACCCAATTTCACTTGAAATTGTATTTCTATGTGTGAAACATAGTATACGTGTTAGTGATATGTCTATGTCGGGTAACTGATCTGATATATGCTTATGAAATGAATGCCGGCTGATAAGCCTGTGGCATATTGATGTGTGATAAGGGCAATATAGTAAGTCTTTGAAAAACACATGATTAGTATGAACAGTTCTTGTGTACGACATAATACGATAACAAATTATTTGGCAAATGTTATCACTAATAAAGTGATTGAACATGTTATTTGTGACTTGATTTCCAGCTAGTAAGCCTGGGTTTATCATAGTGTGGACAAGGCAACAGAGTAAGTCCTTGAGAAACACATGATTGATGTTGATCGTATCGAGATATGATTTTCAGTGTTGTTGTAAGTGGGTGAGGGATTAGCTATCCAAGAGCCCTTGAATTATGTGGGAATGTGTGGACGACAGTTCTGGCCACAGTTATTACCCATACCACGGAAGGATGCTTCATAGTAGTGATGCCCTTGGACTTTGGGGATACTTCACAGTAGTGATGCCCTGAGAGTTGCTTCACAGTAGTGATGCTCCCGTCCTCGATACGTCGGCGTGGGTAGTGCGGATTCGTCTTCGACATTAAGGAGGTATGTTACCCTTATGTCGTTGTGGATATGTATGTACAGATTTGATGCTACGTTTTTGACAAAGAGGTATGTTACAGCAGCATGATGCCCTGATATATATATATATATATATATATAATGCTCCGTGTTTGACAGACCTCAAGTGGTTGACAGATCAGAGGGAATGATTTATTTATTTAAGTTATACAGTGATATTGTATCTCACGTGTTGACAGTTGTATTGTATCTTCCATGTTTGAAAAACCATAGATAATGGTTTATTTATATTATGTTTCTAACATTTAAATTAATGGAATAACCTTGTGCAGATTATAACATAGCATACATAAGCATATCACTATTTTGATATTTCTTCAGTTACTGTACTTTATTCTTGCTGAGCCGTGTAGCTCAGGCCTTCTTTGGCCCTTAATATTTCAGGTATCTTTGGAAGGCAGGATGATGTACTGGATCGAGA
>JAUPMG010138543.1:0-11317 GCA_031762675.1 Pachysandra terminalis
AATAGATTATATTTTTAAATAAAATATGTAGCTTATACACTAAAGTTACTTATATTGTACATTAAATAACTTTCATATGTAAATTTATATCTATATATATATATATATATATGTATATGTATGTATGTATTTATATTAAGAATGTGCAATTCTCATTCGTTATTAATGGGTGTGTTAAGGGCCTTTTTCCATCATCTCAAGGTGTTCATCAGGGAGATCCTTTATCTCCTTTCCTGTTTACCCTTGTCAGTGATGTTTTTAGTTCATTTCTTAGGACAACGGAAGCCAATGGTATTGTTAGAGGGTTTCAGGTTGGGTTGGATAGAATTCCTATATCCCATCTCCAATTTGCGGATGATACTATCTTATTTATCGAGGCTTCAGAGGAGCAGACCTTTCTGGTGAAATGTTTAATCAGAATCTTTGAGACGATTTCGGGGATGAAGGTGAATTCGTGATAAGAGTACGGTTTCTGGTATATGAGCTCTTTAGGATGTTGTATTGAGGAGTTTCCCATCACGTATCTTAGGATGCCCTTGGGTAGTAGTCATAGATCGCCTCAGTTTTGGACAGTATTTTCAATGTCGTCGACATGTCGACAATTTTGAATCTGTCGACATGAAATCCATGGGAAATCGCAGACATCCCTTTTCCCTGCGACATGAGGGAAAAACTACATTTGTTTTTTAAAAACCCTATAAAATGATGAAAACATAAATAAATATATATTTATTTGTCCCCCGATGTTGCGAAATGTCGCAGGTCTTACCTGTTTATGACATGTCTTGCTGCATCGACATTGCAAACCTTGGTTTTGGACACCTGTGATTGATAAGGTGGGGTCTAGGTTAGCCATTTGGAAAAGGAATTACTTGTCGTTTGGTGGTTGGATTACTCTAATTCAGTCTGCCCTTGCTAACATTCCGGTATATTATCTTTCTATGTTTAAATATCCAGGAAGGGTGGTCAAAATTATTGAAAAATGCCAAAGAGATTTTCTTTGGGAGGGGGTGGTTTTGGTAAGAAGGATCATTTGCTTAGATGGGATGTTGTGTGTTTTGAGAAAAGGAAAGGGGGTATTAATCTGGGAAACATTGCTGCTAGGAACATGGCTCTTCTTGGGAAATGGCTCTGGCGCTTTTGCATTGAAAGAGACGGTTTATGGCGCAAAGTTATTCAAAGCAAGTATGGTTCTCATGATAATGGTTGGGATATTAATCCACGATGGAGGGTGTCCACGTGCGCCCTCTGGAAAGTGATTTTCGACTTTGGCCCATCTTTCTTTTCTTACTCTCGGTTCTTGGTTGGACCTGGGTCTAGAGTTAGATTTTGGTTGGATCTGTGGTGGTTTGATGATACTCTTGCTAACAGATTAGCTTCTGATAGGGATGCTATGGTGGCTAATATTCTTTCCTGGATCCCCTATGGGCTTGTTGGAATCTTCAGTTTACACGGGATCTTAGGCCGGCTAATGTGGCTGAGTTGTCTTATCTCTTTCTTTATGGCCATCCAGGATGTTTGTGTTGACTCTTCTCGTGCTGATCACAGAATCTGGTCTTCCGATAGTCATGGTGTTTTTTCGTCTCGTTCTTTCTTTCCTCTTTTGAGAGTTGCCCCTTTTATTCCTATGTTATCGGCTCCTTTTAATTATCTATGGAAGCCGAATGTTCCCCCTGAAGTTAGGGCATTTGTTTGGTTGGTGTTACATAGAAGGATCAACTCTCAGGATGTTCTTCAGAGGAGACGAAAATATCTTACTCTTTCCCCACAGATGTGTTTTATGTGCAGGCAGATGGAGGAATCAACTGGTCATCCTTTTATCCATTGTATTGTTGCTAGGGAGATTTGGGCTACCTTCTATAGTATGGTGAGTTTGTCGTCTGTATTGCCGTTTGATGTTCAGTCGTTTTTGGGACAATGGAGGTTCCCTTGGATGGGGAAGTATGGTAGGATGCTTTATAGGGCCCTATTTTTTGCGGTTTTTTTAGGGCCATTTGGGGGGGAAAGAAACAGTAGAATCTTTGAGGACAAGTGTCACAGTACTCAGTAAATTATTGAGAGTGCCTCTACTTTAGCCCATTCTTGGGTGATATCCAGGGAGGAATTTAGAGGGCTTTTAGCTTCGTCTGTGATTAGAGATTGGAGCTCGGTGGTGATGTTGCATACTTCACATGTTCAGGCTCGGGCGAGGTGGTCTTCTCCTGCGACCGGTTTGATTAAGTTAAATTTTGATGGCTCTTCTGTGGGGAACTGCGGTCCTTCTGGGGTTGGGGGAGTGTTCAGGGACCATATAGGATGTGTGCTACATGGGTACTTTGGGCCGATTGGGGAGGGAAATGCAATGAGGGCTGAGTTACTTGCATTGGTTATGGGCTTGAGGGAAGGTTGGAGTCGGGGGTTCTGTAATCTGGTGGTGGAGGGGGATTCAACGGTTGGTATATCCTGAATGAGAGAGAAAAGATGTAATTCGTGGAGACTTTACCATGCCTTCTTGTTGGCACTTTCTCATGTAGAGGGTTTACATTTAGATTTCTCACATGTTCTCAGAAGTGCCAACGGGTTGGCGGATCAGTTGGCTAGAGAAGGATCTATCACCGAGTCTTTCTTCAGCGGGAATGTGCCTATTAAGCTCATGGATGAGGCGATCTAGTCTTCTCTTCCTTTGAGGCTTTGTTTTTATTGTTTTTATTTTCTTTGTTTTTGTTGTTTTTCTTGCCGTTGTTGTCCACTTCTTGTGGTCTCACAGCCTTGTACATTCTTCTATCATTTTATACTATCTTCATTATTCATCAAAAAAAAAAAAAAAAAAAAGAAGAGAGGAGGAGGAGGGTCTATACGATGCGTGCTCTTAATTGGACGAGCTCTTAACGATACGACCTCTTAATTGGAAAAGGGAGAAGCAAGGTAATGGATGCTCTGTCTTGACCTTTCCCCACCACTTTCCTTGTAACCTCTCTTTGGCCACTCGCCATCTTCTCTCATTGCATCACCACAACCATCTTCACCTCTCTTTGGCCACTCTCCATCTTCTCTCATCGCATCACCACAACCATCTTCACTTCTACCCCAACCACCTAACAATCCTCCTTTTCTCCCACCACCACCACCATCTGTGGCCTTCACACATCTACCTCCACCACCTCAATAATGACAACCACCACTACCAAATCCAGCTTTACCTTCAAACCCAGGTCAACATTAACAACCACCACCTTTTCTTCCACATCGAGCTTTCCTTTCAACATTGTTGAACCCATTTTCACCTCCACAACCTACTTTGCATCTTCCAACTCTAATGCCAGCATCCTTGCCAAAAAATTTAACCCTCATATTCAACAATTGGACGGATTCAATAGAGATATAGGGGTAAGATAAACATGAAGATATAGGGGCAAGATAAACATGAAGGGTTTGCAGATTGAGCTTAGACTTTCTACTTTGAAGCTTTCATTGACGATAGAAAATGGACCCTTCATACCGATTCATGGAAAGCTTTGATGGTTTTTAGATCATGGCTGCAACTTGAATGGAGGAGATTGATTTGCTGCTAGCCAAGGTTGTTCGTCTTACTAAGTACACTATTATTTCACGTACTCTGGGCGCGCATAAGACTGGGAATAAAGCTTGTTTAGCATAGTTCTCTCTGAATGGAGGAGACGCCTCTAAGCTTTCTTCACCAAAAATATTAGACCAAAATCCTGGTTTTTTCTGCTGAAAATAGTATAGGTGCTTTTGAGTAGTGTTTGCAATATCGCGGCATGTCAACATTTCTCGAGGAATCGACATGACATTTCTGGGAAATCGATAGATTTCCCAAAATTCCTCCTGTTACGCGACATGTCGCGAGATTTCGCAAGACATGAGGTAAAAAAATTTAAAGGCCCATGTGTCGCGAGACATGTCGCTAGACATGGGGTAAAAAAAATATTTAAAGGCCCAAATGTAGCGCGACATGTCGCTAGACATGGGGTAAAAAAAAATTTAAAGGCCCACATGTCACACGTGTCGGCCATATCTCTTCAATATAAGGCTTGTTTTGGGGAGATGTTACACATTTCATGAGACATCTCCCCAAAACATATTCTTAACTCTTTCAAGTGTAGGTTTACGAGTATATACGTGTTTTTTTTGCCAACATTCTTGTTGCGACACATGTCACACTTGTCAGCCATATCTCTTTTATTCTTTGCATTATGATTTGTAAATTGTAAAAATCAAAGAAAATATTAAATATTATTAAAAATATTAAAAATTAAAAAAATGATTAGCACTACTTTACATGTTATTTATTGAAAATTTATGTGCTTGTTTCTCATTGAATTTAGTATTATCTTTTGTACAACTGAGCTGACAATTCGACAATATCAGCATGTAACCCCCCCCCCCCCTCAACTAATGGTCTTTATTAAGGGTGTTTTTTTGTGCATATTTGATGTATTTAGGTCTCAATTATCCTTATCTAGGAGTTGGGATTAAAATTCCATCAAAAACCTTAGATTTCCCTCAAATTTTCCCACATTTCCTATTTTTCCCCCAAATGTCGCGACTAAAGCTGGCAATTTACAACCCAACCCGCCCAAACCCAACCCGACTAAACGGGTTAGGGTTAACCCGTTTATTAAGTGGGTTGAGTTCAGGTTTAGGTTTTGTCGACCTGTTGGTAAACGGATCAAACCCAACCCAACCCGGCAAACCCGTGTGGACTCGTTTAGTTTAGTTTTTTTTTTTTTTTTAATGGGGTCTTATAGACCCCAACTAAGACATAGTAATCCTACAATAAATCAAAGACTATATAATTATAACTTAAAGAGCTGAAATTTTAGGGTTGTGTTCGTTTCTTGCTCTCCACATCTCAATTCTCACTTCTCACCACGACTTCAGTTCTCACTTCTTACCATGATTGCAGGCCTGCAAAGAGTGAAATTTGGCAGGTGGTTTTTTTAATACGAATTAGGTTTATAATTGTTTTTGCATGTGTTTTTTTTTTAATACGATATTGCCTATTGGAATTTGGTAATTTGGCACATTGCCTAGACTATTATTGGAATTATTCTAATTATTTTATTCATAAGGTATTACTATTTTTATATTGATAAGTTAAAATATATTTTTATTTTTTAAAGTTAAATAGATTTTTTACAATATTTATTAAAAATATAATGTTAAATAGGTGATGTGGATGATTTATGATTTTATTAATTTAAAATTTTACCAATTTAAAATTAAAATAATTAACTAATTAATTAAAATTTAAGCGGGTTGGTGGGTTCAACCCGTTTATGGGCGGGTTGGGTTCAGGTTCATGTTTTCCTGACCCATTGGTAAACGGGTTGAACCCGACCCTACCCTTCAGGTGCTCAAGCCTCTCTTGTTCTATTTGTAAGAGAGTTTTTTCACACTTTGTCACGTGCAATAGCACTATGGACCACATTTCTAATCTTGGAATTATCCAGTGGTGAGTGTCAAAGTTTTAAATTTTGATTTCGCCAGAGGGGCTTGGTGAAAGTTTGCCAAATTTCCCTGAAATGGGGAAATATCACCGAAATATTGCCACGTCACAAAATAGAAAATAGAAAAATTTGAGGATAAGAGTAGAACGACAGGATGTGGCATGCGATTCTGTGGATTTTGTGGGGGGAACGGAATTCGAGGATATTTGAGGATAAGAATAGATCGACAGGACTTATTATTGATGCAATTTTGTCATTGGTCTGCTCCTTGATGGTTGTCCTGCCTTCATTCAGAGGGATTTCTATGTTAGATCTTTTGAGGAGCTGGTCCAGTTATGCTCTCACATCTCCTTTGATTCAGATTGTGGTGTGTCGGCGGTCTCCCCCACCGGCTGGTTTTGTGAACGTTAATTTTGATTGGGATTCGTCTGGTAACCTACGGGCTTCTAGGATTGGCGGGGTTTTCAGAGATCATGGTGGTCATATTGTTCATGCTCTCTCGTGTCCGGTGGGGGAGGGCGACTCTACGAGAGCGGAGTTGTTGGCCCTTTTAATGAGCTGCAAGGAGGCGGTTAGATTGGGTTTTTCTCAGGTGGTGGTTGAGGGAGACTCGTCCTTAGTGATTTCTTGGATGTTTGGGCCGTTTTCTTGTCCTTGGAAATATCTACATTCTGTAAGGCTGGCCAGATCTTTGGGTGAGAGGGTCCAGGCGTCCTTTGTTCACATTCCCAGATTTGGTAATGGGTTGGTAGATCGGCTTGCTAGAGATGGGATTGCAAGGGAGGAGATGTTTGTGGGTATTCCTACTGATGATATGATAGATGGTGATGATTGACAGATGGTTGGTTTTGTGGACTCTGGATTTGGAATTTTTGGGAGTTGTAGGATAGTCTTTACTTTAGCTGTTTTCGGACTGCTTTGTCCGCCTTTGTTTGTTCTCGGCCTGGTGCTCTCCTTGTGCGACGGGTCCGTTTTATTTTATTTCTCTTATGTATTTTCTTCATTTGGCTTTTTATTATATATATATATACCCCTGCTGGTTATTCATAAAAAAAAAATAGAAAATAGCAAAATTTTGTTGGCATGCCAGCGAAATTTAAAACCTTGGTGAGTGTTTTTTGGACTCCATTGTATGAATGATTGTCAAGTTTTCTCGTTCTATGCAAGTTGGTCTCTTTTCCTTGTTCTTAGAATGAGTTCTGTTTGGAGCTTTTTATTACTGATAAAAAAAATGAATTTTGTTTGGAGCATACATCATTTTGCGATTGGCGAAACATACCCAAGATCACTCATTTTGTTTATTGGTTTTGAAGAAGTTCTTACAATGGTAAACATGTGGTCAGTATGGTTAGAATCTGGTAACTCTTGTATTTTCTCTAACTAGTGGGGTTGGTAGGTTGGCTGGTTTATTTTATTTATTATGTTTTTTCCAGAAGAGGGTGTTTGGACGTCCATTGCTGCCCTCCCATCGCATATCTGGTCGAGAAATACTTTCTAGTTGTTGGGAGGGGTATGTGGCAGGTTATGGTAGAGGTTGGAGAATTGCAAATTTATGGCGCTTTTGTATGGTGTGTGATTCGTAAAATAGAAATTTGGCCAGAGACTCTGAGAGCCATTATTCATGTTTGGATGGGTTTGCAGTAATGAAGTTTTGCTATTATTCCACTGGAGCAAGCCATTGGTTGGCGTGATCCTCATGTGGCAGGTAGCACAAATGGAGATGATGATGTTATTGATCAAAAAAAAAAAAAATGGAGATGATGATGTTGAAATGGTGCTCCATAAACGTGTTCTATCGTTGTCTGCTGTAGTGCACATGTTAATTTGGGAGAGGAGAAGGAGGTTGCATTTTGCATACCTATTTCAAATGGATTACATATGGGGAAGTGGGTGTGAGATTACCGCGTCAGTTCTTGCAAATTACCCATTCCTAATTTGGACTGGGCTTACGATGAGAAACTTTCACAGGACAATTTGAGGAGCAGACCCACTAGGGAGGCTAATAGTCATCATTGGATTGTCACTCGTAGCCGAAGGCCCGCTAGAAGAGGCAGGCATCTCAAAAGGGTAGTCATATATTTGGAATGCGTATCAATTTCGGCACTCTTACCCCAGTAGTACGAGGAGATGCCCCACCAAATCTTCCAAGTCTAGAAGCATGAGTTGTGACACAAGGAGACCAAGCCCAACATTAATTTATTGATTTTCTGAGCCAATACCCCATCTTTCACAAACTTTAAAAGCTACATAGCCCTTCTTCTCATTGTTGAAAATACCATTTCCTTTTTCCAGTATCAGTGGAAATACATCAAGTATTTTGGGGTCGATATGATACCATACATGTTACAATAGCCTTGTTCTTATAACGTTTCAGTCAATACATGTATCGAACGTATGGGTACTGGAAAAAAATTGGCATACAAATATTCTTAATCAAAGAGGGGAGGAACACAATAAAACCCTAATCTGCTTTTCAGAAAGAAGAGAGATGCTAATTGAGGCTTCTGTTCAGGTTGATATTCTTCAGTTTTATTTAATTGGGAGATCTACTTAATTTTGCATGTGTCTGGGACATGTGGAATTTTCTGCCATCTAGCCAATATTTCGGCGACATATAGTGATATTTTGCTGTAACAAAAATATCGGCTAACATGGGAGAAAAAGAAAATTTCGTATCATCGAGCTCTAAACTGGTTTGCTGGCATGAAACGCTCCCTATGCCGAGTGAAACCTTGCTTTTGTGTTGGCAAAAGATTAGAGCTCATACTGATAGAAGACATGGCTGCCCCTTTACTTTGTATTCTTGGGCTGTGCAAGCCTAGCAACCAATATACATTTATATACATATATTAATATGCATGTATTTATTTTGTTATTCTGAATGGATGTTATACATTTATCTGGGATATGAATAATGTGAGAGACGAGTATTTCTGCTTTGTCTCAATGTCGCTGTTCATTGACTAGAAACATCATTGACATAATGACTTGTGATTGTTGTCATGTTGAACAGGTTTTGGATGTGAATTTTGGTACTACAATTTTACTAATGATTTTGTGTTTTGTCTGCTTATATATTATCTTTGTAAATAATGTTATTAAGATTTGGTTTTATTTATTTATTGTACATATCCTGGATTCCTGATATCCATCAAAGTAATTACTTTTTGTTTTCTTCCTTTTATGCTTTGATTTGTGGAATTTGTAATATACCATATATGGACGTTCAAGATGGTTAGAATATGAGGATTTTTACGGTAGCTTATAGGACTTATTTGTTTTTTTGATCAGTAGCTTATAGGACCTATTTTAGGAGCTACAACTTGAATATGCCTTGGTACATTATTGTGGCCGAAGAGCTGGCACTTAGAACACATTGTGTTTGCAAGTGTCTTTTGACATAGCTTTATGTGAATAGTTTCTTTTGCTTTATTAGTTTTAACTTGCACCTGTTTTGTCCAATTCTAACCGTAGTGGATTCCATTTTTTTGCAGCGTGGGTTTCAGGTCGTGGTTATGATGATGCACCAAACATAGGAAGTACACAAAGGTGTGCATTTGACTCTGTTTATTTTTATTTTTTATTTTTTGATGAATAATGAATATGTATAAAGATAGAGAGGAACATAGGAAATACAGCTACAACGGTTTTAGCAAAGGCCTAAAACCTAGGAAGCAAAAACATAAAAGAGAACAACTTGAGAAACAAAAACAAAAACAAGAACAAGACAATCATAGTAGACATCGACTCTAAACCCATAAGGATTAAGCCTGCAGCATATCGTGTGTCGATGTCCCGACGAACATAGCGTCTATACTCGCTCCCCTCCTTGCTAATCGCTCGGCATCTGATTTCCCTCACTGTTCACCAACTGGAACGAGATGTTCCAACCACTAATTAGAGACCAAGCCAAAAGAACCAGACGAGTAACTCTCTAAACGCATTGGGAGGATCTCTCCATCCATGCAATGATAGAAGATGATACGCCCTCGACTGCCAGATTCTGATACCCCTATGCTCTATTATGCCTCAAGCCTGCTATCAATCAAGGTTTTAAATTTCGATTTTGCCAAGGGTTGTCTGGCGAAATTTCGCCGATATT
The DNA here is from genome assembly GCA_031762675.1 of Pachysandra terminalis. Lineage (NCBI taxonomy): Eukaryota > Viridiplantae > Streptophyta > Magnoliopsida > Buxales > Buxaceae > Pachysandra > Pachysandra terminalis. Next base: position 9,553 of record JAUPMG010138543.1, read on the forward strand.
TCGACGAAATGGGGAAATGTCGCCATTTTGCCAAGGGGGAAATGGCGACATTTCGGCGGCATGCCGACGACATTTAAAAGCATGCTATCAATGCCATCATCTTGGCCCTCACAGAATCTCCCTCACCAACCGAACTAGAGAAAGCAAAAAGGCACCCACCATCACAATCCTTGAAAAGTCCTCCGACCCCAGAGGGTCCTGGGATACCCGGGGTGAAACCATCAAAATTCAGCTTCACCAAACCCGCTTGCACAGGGACCCAAACTATCTGCATGGGCGGAGAGCGCACAACACTCACTGAGATCTTATGCCACTTTCATAATGTCTGAAACTGAGGGACCTGGAAACTGCCCCTTACCGGCCGCACATGGTGCAAGTCACGCAACAGAAGCCATAGTTCCTTCTATCACACTAGTCGTCGAGGATGTGATGTACTGAAAAAATCTGCAAGTTACGCTCCCTCCAAATATGCCAAAGGATAGCTTGGAACACCAAGAGAAATAGAATCCTTCCCTTATCTGCTAGACCTGGAAAACTCCATTGGGTCCGGGCTAGTAGCTAACAAATACCCTCCAGCATCACCCATACTCTCCCTATGCTATGAAGAAAAAACCTCCATATCTCAGCAGTCATGGGGCAATGAATAAACATGCAATCAAGTGTCTCCTCTCTGCATAAAAAGCACATGTGTGGTGAAAGAGCCATATACATTCTCTTTCTTTGGAGCATATATGCTGTGTTAATCCGATAAAGAAAAGCAGTCCACGTGAAAGCTCTAACTCTAGCTGGAACGGGAGAGTTTCACCGGGATCGAGTCGAGAAAGAAGTGGCCTGAGTTTATCAGATCTAAAATGTCTAAAGAAAGATTGACACGAAAAAACACCCCTAGGATCCCGAGTCCGATCCTCTGATCTGGTCACCCAGGGTTCACAAAAACCTCCCCAAGGGCGCAAAACGAGCACTCAATTCTACAATCTCTTCCTCTTGACATTCCTACGAAGAGGAAGATTCCAAACTAAACCCGACTCAGACCAAGAGAGAACATCCCTGACAAAGGAGGACTGGGAAAGGACTACTTTGAATATTCTAGGGAAGCGGATACAAACTACTAAGAGGTACATCCCCAATCCAAAAATCACGTGAAAAGTACGCGGAATACCCATCCCAATCAAAAACTGGACCACAGACAAGAATAAAGGTGCTAAGGCAACAACAAATCTCCAAAGGCTAGTTGCAAAAATCCTCGCATTCAGATTTACATCCTGACAGTTCGCTTGAATGCCGTACTTGCTAACAATTACCTTGCACCAAAGATGATCCCTCATTGGTGAATCACAAAAGCTATTTGGCCAAAAGAGATGAATTTCTATCCACAATATTACCCAAATTCAGTCCACCAAGCTCCCAATCCTTACACACAAGTTCCCACTTGACCAAGTTGTCTTTTTTGCCAAGGTTTACTGTGTCGATGTCGCCAGTTTGATTTGGCGACATGTCGGCGGCATGGGGGAACATTGGGGAAATGGGGGGAGAAATTGGGGAAATGATGGATTTTTGGCCCCAAACTTTAAATATGTCTAATTAAGGCCTAAATGCATCCAAATGCATCCAAAAATGCAAAAAACAAAATGCCTACACATTAGAAGTCATTACACGAGGGGGGTTAGCTTACACGCTGTTGGGTACTCTAAGCATGGTTCAAAATATCGTATCGAGGTAGCGTATCGGTCGGCTCGAAAACGGATACGTATCGAGTATCGACACG
>JAUPMG010138554.1:0-11317 GCA_031762675.1 Pachysandra terminalis
GTGGATCCCGAAGGTCTCACCTCGAGATTCGTGCCATCCCACCTAGGGATTTGTGCTCGGGTTTTGGGGCGTGACAATTCACAGTCAAAGAAGCATCGGAAACCTTAGTAGTATCAACAGCTGACAGAGGAACTGAATCCGGAATTACCTTAAAAGGAACAACAGCCAGAGAAATAACAAGACGAATTGCCACCAAATTTTTAGTAGCATCAGTATCCACATGCTGAACATTAGATGTTCCCGCAATATCCGAATTATGAACATTGCCAGCCATCGAATTAATAGTGTGAATAGCATCAGTGTCCGCATGTTGAGCATTAGATGTTCCCGCAATATCCGAATTATGAACACTGCCATCATCAACTTGCTCCAGTCGAGCACGTCTACGTTGACGGCGTAAAGCATTTTTGTTCAAAGACTAACTCTTAACCTTCAGCAGGTTTATGAACAATAGGATGAAGTTTCTTGCAATTTGCCAGAATGTGACCCTGTAACTTACAATTCTTGCAATATCGAGGGATTTTATCATATTCGATACTTTGCTAGAACCCAGAATCACGTTTGCTGATCCATATTTTATGAGGCAGATTTTTTGCAACATTTATTTCGATGCAGACTTTAGCAAGACTTGGTCGTGTGAGACCTAAAGTTGCAAGAATCTACCCAGAGAATTTGAGATAGGTATTAGGAAAGATGGATTAAATAAATGAAGAGGAAGACTAGGAAGATTTACCCAAATAGGGGCAATGGGTCAAAAGAAGCAGTCCATTTAAATAATTGGAAGCTAAAACCCTTGATAAATGGGAAGCTGCGAGTCCAAGCACGAATATAGTCGGAATGAGAAGTTACATGAAGCATAACATGATGATAATCCAAGAGACCGACAACAAAAGGATCTTGAAAAGCCCAAGATTGAGCAATCGAAGATTGGATAATCTCCATGGAAGGTCTACCTTGAGAGAATTTCATGATCAACGTAAAACCAAGAGCATCAATCACCCATCAATCACCTGAGATAGATCATGAAGAGCGAAGGAAATAGCCACATCCTTGTCTTTCGTCAAAGTTCTAGCCTCCACATCAATTGAAGGAAGAACAATCCGAGTAGTAAGGACCTTATCAACAAATGAGCCTTGAAGAGCAACAGGAGTAGTTGCCGTCGAGATACCTACCGACACCGTCCCACCTGCCGCGGGGTAGCGCAGGCATCCAATACCGAAACGGTTAGGTTTTGGATTTTAGGGAGGAGCCAAAACGGCTAAGGTTTTCTCAAATTGCCTCTCACCTTTACTGTTCACTGTTCACAAAATCCTAGGTTCGTGAATGGTAATCGTGAACAGTGTTCGTACTTCCCTTCTATTTGTTGCTTATGAATAATTCTACAAAAGATATTAATTCATAGATCTTCATTATGCAAGTACAATGAAGTAGCTATTCAACATAAAAATTTGTGGATATATACTGGGTTCATAGGTCATTGATTTGGGCCTAGAGTAGTACGAACATCATATATACTGATGTGTGTTTGTACATACTTCTAGTACGGTATCACACGATGGGTACCATACTTCTAGTATGATATCATATAAGTTAATGCAGAACCGTTTTTGGATACCAATATCACTTCATTTGGTAATGGCATTGAAAAACGGGTACAAAAGTCCTAAATTTGTTATAATCCCAATAGAAATCACATGGGACAATGATACTGTAATACCTTTGACTTTGATTAGTAATAATGTATGCTAATCCAAATTACAATCATAATTATAAGGTTTTTAAAACCTAGGTTGATCAAAATGTATTTATTGAGCAATTATTAATAATTATGGATTAATTATAATTAAGTAGGATTAAAAGGTATCTAATCCCTACAATAATTACAAGCATGCTATTGGATAAGAGGTTGAGGAAAATTAGTAGAGCAGTACACTAAATCAAAGAGATTTTGTTTTTGTCTTTAGTCCAATAGCAGTTTTGTAAATAAGTTGAATTAGGGAGCTTCTTTGATAATCTGATATTTACAGAATTTTCATTGAAACATTGTCAATAGCAATTTTATTCTTTGGTCACCACTTGGAAAGGGGAGGCTAGAGAAGAGACAAATGTTTCTAATGATAAAGTGTAGTTAAGATTAGTTAATTAAGTTAAGTTAATTCAGATTAGTAATAATTAAGCTACTAGTTAATTAAGTAATTGGTGGATTATTAGAAGTAACTATAAGAGCTAAAAACCAGGCTTATTCTCATATTTGAGTTATCTGAACTGAGAATTAGAAGTTAGAGCAGAAATAGGATTGGGATGCTTTGGTGGCTAATATTCTTTCCTGGACCCCTTATGGGCTTGCATGGAATCTTCATTTTAGATGAGAGCTTATGCTGGCTGATGTTGATGAGTTGTCTTCTCTTTTTGTGGCCCTTTAGGATGTTTGTTTTGATTCTTGCCGTGTTGATCGTAGAATCTAGATCCCTGAAGTCAGGTTGTGTTTTTCCCTCATTCATTTTTTCTTCTTCTGAGGGTGGTCCCTTCTTTTCCCATTTTTTCTGCCCCTTTTATGTATCTTTGGAAATCGGATGTCCCTCCTAGAGTTAGGGCCTTTTTTTGGTTGGTCTTACACAGAAGGATTAACACTCAGGATATCCTTCAGAGGAGGAGCAAATATCTTGCTATTTCCCCTCAGATGTGTTTCATGTGTAAGCAGACAGAGGAATCAGCTGATCATCTTTATATCCATTGTCAGGTTGCTAGCGAGATTTGGTCTACTTTCTGTGGTATGGTGAATGTGTCCTTTGCGATACCCGTTGATGCCCAATCACTTTTGAGCCAATGGAGGTTTCCTTGGATGGGCAAGTGTGGTAGGATGCTATACGAGGCTCTTTTCTTTGTTGTTTTTTGGGCTATTTTGAGGGAAAGAAACAACAGAATTTTCGAGGACATAGGGCACAACATAGTCCATCGTTGAGAATGCTTATACTTCAGCTATTTCTAGGGAGGAATTTAGTGGTTTATTTGTGTCGTCTGTGATCTGAGATTGGAGGTTGGTGGTACTTCTCTGTAGTTATTTTATCCAGGTGAAGACGAAGTGGACTCCTCCTGCTATGGGCTTGATTAAGTTGACCTTTGATGGTTCATTGTTGGGGAACCCGGGTCCTTCTCGGAAGAGTATTCAGAGATCATACAGGGAGTGTGCTACATGGTTGTTTTTGGGCCAATCGGGGAGGGTAATTCGATGCGGGCAGAGCTTCTTGCTTTGGTTTGGGGTTAAAGGAAGCTAGGAGTCGGAGATTTCGGAATTTGGTGGTGGAGGGGGGGATTCAGCGGTTGTCATCACTTGGATGAGGGAAAGGTCTTGTAGTTCGTGGAGACTTTCCCATTCTTTCTTGCTGGCACTTTCTCTTGGAGAGGGCCTACGTTTATATTTTTTCTGGGCAGCGCTTCTTGCTTTGGTTTGGGGTCAAAGGAAGCTAGGAGTCAGAGATTTCAGAATTTGGTGGTGGAGGGGGATTCAGCGGTTGTCATCGCTTGGATGAGGGAAAGGTCTTGTAGTTCGTGGAGACTTTCCCATTCTTTCTTGTTGGCACTTTCTCTTGGAGAGGGCCTACATTTATATTTTTTCCATATCCTTAGACGTACCAATGGGTTTGCAAACCGGTTGGCTAGAGAAGGAACTGTCACCGAGTCCTTCAGTGGGGTTGTTCCTCGTGATCTTATGATTGACGAGGTTTAGTCCTTCCTCGCTCGAGTTCTTGTTTATAGTTGTTTTCCACTTTTTATGCGGTTGTTGGTCCACTACTTTGTGGCCCAACAGCTATGTGTATTCCTTTCTCTTTATTTATACTATGTTCATTATTCATCAAAAAAAGAAAAGAGGATAAATGGAAGCAAGGTAAATAATAGCCATAGTTTTTATTTAAGAGCTTTAAACAAATTTTCTAGAGTGATTTTAGTCTGTTCTATTATTGTTTTAATATACATCAGATGTATCTAGTTGGTTTCATTAGCTTTTGATAAAAACCAGCATGTTATATTTTAGGGTGGTCTGAATTTAAGAGTGAATTTGGGAGTATTTTAGTAGTTGAAATATAGTTCTTTAAGTTTTATATAGATTAGAAACATGGTTTGATATTGAATTATGCAGAAGAAAAAGGAAAAACAGTTAAATGATTCAGAATTAGTAAGAATTGCAGAAGTGGTGAAGAAAGGGCAGCAAACTGATTTGAGATCCAAGGAGGTGAAATCTTGAAATATCGAGGAAGATTTTGTGTTCGTGATGACTCTGACTGGAAATGGACTATTTTGGATGTGGTACACCATTCGAAATACATCGTACACCCAGGCAGTACTAAGATGCTTCTGAATTTGAAGAAGATATATTGGTGGATCGGTATGAAGCTAGACATTGCTCAGTTCGTAGCAAAGTGTTTGATATGTCAACAGGTTAAGGCAAAACATCAGAGACCGGCAGGTCTATTAGCCATTACTTGTTCCCGAGTGGAAGTGGGAACACATTATGATGGATTTCGTTACAGGGCTACCCAGAACTAGAAGCCATCATGATTTAGTATGAGTAATTGTACACAGACTGACCGTGACCAAATCATCACACTTTCTAGCAATTAGAATGAATTATTCTTTGGAGGCCCTAGTTAGACTATAGGTAAGGGAAATTGTTAGATTACATGGGGTGCCAATGTCCATCACGTCAGATAGAGTTTCAGTTTGCTACGATAGACTATATGTCCGATTTTGGAAAAGTTTACAAACAACCTTAGGGACCAAACTGGATTTCAGTACTACATTTCACCCAAGACGGATGGACAATCTGAAAGAATCATATAGATTCTAGAAGATATCTTACAAACCTGTGTGATTGATTTTGCGGGAAACTGGGATGATCATCTTCCATTAATGGAGTTTGCTTATAATAACAGTTTCCAAACGAGCATTCAGATGGCTCCTTATGAAGCTTTATATGGAAGAAGACGTTGATCTCCAATTTGTGAGTAGGAGAGCGGAAATTACTTGGATCTGAGTTAGTTCAAGAAACTGTAGATAAGACCAACATAATACGCCATCATTTACAAATGGCTTAGAGTAGGCAGAAAAGTTATGTGGATACGAGGAGACTATTGGAATTTCAGGTTGGAGATTGGGTATTCATAAAGATTTCACCGATTAAAGGAGTAATGAGGTTTGGAAAGAAAGAGAAGCTCAATCCAAGATTCATAGGTCCATTTGATGCTAAGAAATTATGAGCCTGATGCACTACACATTATTTGCTAGGAGCGGATTCAGATCAGAGAAGATTTATCTTATACGGAACAGCCAATTGGAATCTTGGACAAAAAGGAACAGGTACTGAGGACAAAGGTGATTCCCTTAGTTAAAGTTTTTTGGCAGCATCACGCGATGGAAGAAGCCATATGGGAAAGAGAAGTAGAGATGAAGGAGAAATATCCTCACCTATTTGAAGAATGAGGTATGATCTAATTTCGAGGATGAAATTATTTTAAGGGGGGAAGATTGTAATACCTTGACATTGATTAGTAATAAATGTATGGTAATCCAAATTATAATCATAATTATAAGGTTTTTAAAACCCAGGCTGATCAAAATGTATTTATTTAGCAATTATTAATAATTATAGATTAATTATAGTTAAGAAGGATTAGATTGTGTTTATTCCCTACAGTAATTACAATCATGCTATTGGATAAGAGGCTGAGGAAAACTAGTGGAGCAGTACACTAAATCAAAGAGATTTTGTTTTGTCTTTAGTCAGTTCTGTAAATAAGTTGAACTAAGGAGCTTCTTTGATAATCTGATATTTACAGAAATGCCATAACAATATTGTCAAAAGCAATTTTGTTCTTTGGTTGCCACTTGGCAAGGGGGAGATTAGAGAAGAGACAAATATCTCTAATGAGAAGTGTAAGTAAGATTAGTTAATTAAGTTAATTCACATAAGTAATAATTGAGCTACTAATTAATTAAATAATTAGTAAAGAATTAGTGAATTATTAGAAGTAGCTTTAAGAGCTAAAAACCAGGCTTATTCTCAGATTATTTGAGATTAGTAATGGATAAGGGGAAACAAGGTAAATAATAGCCATAGTATTTATTTAAAAGCTTTAAAATTTTTTTCTTGAATGGATTTAGTTTGTTCTATTGCTGTTTTATTAGACATCGGATATATCTAGTTGGTTTCATTAGCTTTTGATAAAAACTAGCATGTTATATTATGATTTGGAAGCCATTATACACCTTTACGTATGCATAGCTTTTAGGGTCTGATTAGTTCGTGGAATTGAAGGTGGAATTGGGACTGGAATCTGAATTGGAGCCTCCAATTCCAATTTTCCCGCTTGGAGTCACTAAGGAGTTGGAATTCAAATTCTACATGAATTCCACAAAATTCCTTTGTAGGTTATTTTTGAAGCTGTCGAATTCACTGGGGGAGCATGTTAATTGCAATTCTCTACCCCATGGATTTCAAATGGAGGTGGCAATGGGTCGGGTATGATAAGGTCCTGATTGTAATAGCCGAACCCGTTTATTTAATAAATGGGTCACTTGGGTACGGACGGGTCCGTAGGTTTATAACCTAAATCCACCAACCCAACCTATATCATTCGAGTGGGTTTGGGTCGACCCAATTAAGAAAAAAATATTTCTTGTTAATCTGAACCTGTTGAAATATCAAGTCTGCTCTAGATGGTTAGATCAGATTTTGCTAGAACTATCAATGGGTCGGGTTTGGGTCGAGCATGTTGGCGGATTTATAGTGTAAAACCCGCCAACCCAATCCAACCCGTTTATTATTCGGGGTGGGTTCTAGTTGACCCAATTAAGAAATTTCTATTTTTGTCAACCTAAACCCGCTAAATACCAGACGGGTTCGAGGATGGTTGGCGGGTCGGGTCATATTTTACTACTTTTATCTTTAACCCAATAATAAAAATAAATAATTATTGTTTACACTATTCTCATCTTCCGTACTTATCATCCCCATTTCTTGTAAGATTATGATGAAAAAAAATCCAAATTCCAATTATTTTTTGACATCCATTCATGAGAATTCTACTCAATTTCAATTCTCAATGAATTCGAATTGGAATTACAATTTCTAACATTCGGACCCTTAGGGTTTGAATTTAAGAGTGAATCGGGAAGGGTTTCAATAATTAAAATATAGTTTTGTAAGTTTTATATATATTAGAAAGAGGGTTTGATATTGAATGTTAAAGACAGATTTGAAACAGAAACTGAAAACCAAATTTCGACGGTTTCTGTTAACCAGATTTAGATGGGCTTTGGCTAGACTACTTCGGCTAACCAAAGGCATAAATTCAGCACTGTTTTAATGTGTTTTTTTTTCTCTTTCTAGATTTGAATTAGAACCTTTTCACGTATTTTGGACTATGAATTACAAGTATGAATAGCATTTTACAAACATTAATCGAGCACTGAACGGATTTTTATTGTATTTCATAAACTTGCACATGCATTGGATTTAATAGAGTTCTTTATGACGTAGATATATGTAATAACATGAAATATTAAGTATGACATGACGGGTAAGGTATGATATGACAAATGGATTATGACATGTTGGACATGACATGATATAATATGATATGACATGCATATGTGTGTGTCTGAATGTGTGTTTTACATGCTTGAACTGTGGATGCTAATACTATTACTGGACCCTTGTACAAGTGGTTGTTGTGGCTCCTCATCTGATTAATGAGTCCACGTACTGATTGACTATTTTACCGACTAGCTCTTATTGTGATAAAATATATTTTATTGTGAGCTGCAGGCCGATAAGTTTATCTTGTTATGCAGACTATCACATAAGGGTGTTCTTTGCATCCAAGCCCTTAGTTATAGAGTAGCTTGTGTAGCTATATGTCTACCCCAGATATTTACCAATATGATTCATAAGTTAAGCATGTATCAATTTATATAGTTTTATATGTCTATTTCTGCAGTGTATCCTTAGTTATTCATATTCGTACAATATGAAAGCTCTGTTGATATCTATAGGGAAATGGAACTAGAAAACACAAGTATGTATGTACATGTATATGGCACATGCTCATAGATTTTCGATGTGTTACCGTTATCTGTATTACAATCTAATTGGAATTTAATTGTTATGTTATGACTATTGTTTATTGGGATATCGTATCTCATTAAATGTTTTATTTTTAAACGGCGAGGAGTTGGAGAAAGAATTAGAAGCACAAGTATGTGAAGAAGAGCAAGACTACATTTGTCTTTTGTAAGTCAGGTAATTAAGAATCAGAGAATGAGAAAAGTGAAGAGGGCGAAATGTATTTTGAAGACTGTTGTATGTACATATTGTACAACTTTATTGTATCTGTGTATATATATGTGTGTGTGTGTGTGTGTGTATAGAATGAAATGTTTAGTTTTCTTTTTCTGCTACTTAGTATACTCTGATATATTGATAAAACTTTCTGATTTCAACCCAGAATTTCACGATCTTGGGTTCATTAGATAGATATTTGAATAAGTTATCAAATGAGACCAAAATCAGAGATTTTAGAGACTTTTTGATATGGGAAAAATCATCATTTCTAACAAATGGTCCATTCAAAGCTTTTAATTTTGGGGCTTTTACGGGTTCATGCACAATTTGGGATGTCTACAACTGGGATCCATTCGAAGAGGGGAATAAACTCTGAAGCTATGAAACAAAGAAATAATGGAGGTGGTTTTATTTGAATTTCATTATTCAGCATTAAGAAGAAAGCAAAGAGCTGATCTTTTTTGAGGGCTGAAGGGTAGATGAGTGGAATGTTTTTTGGAATACATTTTAATGGAAACTTGGAATCCATCCACCAGCCCCAAAACAAAGTGTCTCAAATGACCCGAAGTAGGTTGGATATTCTGAGGATATTTTAGAGACCTTGGAGAGGGCATGTAACCAAACCAGTTATGCAAAATCCACAAAACTATCGTGAGGCTGTTGTTTATGGGGGTTAAAATCGCTGGCATGCATAAATGCATCATTGACAGAATCCAAAGGTTTGTAAGAAGAAACAACATGGATGCTGCATAAGGATGATTTGATGGGAGAGAAGATTTTGATTATGAGAAATTGGTTGCGAAGAGAAGGAACTCTTTAAACTCATATCTGATAGGTAAGTTTGAGGGTAATTCACCAGAATACAATAGGTTGCTGAATGGGCAAGAGAAGCATGGGATGTGGTGGGGAAGTTTAAAGTTTCATGCAACTATATTTTAGGTATTCAGATGTTTGGGGTGGGTCAATAGGTTGTTGAAAAGGTGTACAGTCACCTGAATTCTCATGGGTAAGAGTTTTCGAACTCCTGCACTTACGGAGTGATGAAGTGTTCCAGATGATGGGAAAGCTTTCGGAGGGTATGTAAGGGTGGCTTTAAGGACTGATGAAGGCTTAGTTAGAACTTCAATGGTGTTGTGCCCCTGATGTGGGTTCGAACTTCGAAGCTACCTTCATTAATTTTGATTCATCATGGATTAGAGCTTTTCCAATGCATGATTTGGCTGAAATATAAACCCAGATTTTTCTCTTTACCGGAATCATGGAAATTTCATCAACGGAACACAATAGGGGTAGGGGACGAAAGTGGCTTAAATGCAAAGGAGGTGCATTAGGAGGTTCAGTTTGACCAGTTCTGCCCTATTATGCAAGGTGGGCCTATTATGTTAGGTGGGCCTAACATAGTAGGCTGTTATTTTCAAACTCTGCCAGCTTTCCCCCATTAACTTTTCTGAAATTTGAATTTGTAACTTTTCCCCTCCAACGAGTCTTGCACACGTGGATTGAGTGGGCTTATGGTGGCTTAAAAGGGATCCATTTTGGTCTGGGCTTACTAGCTGTTGATTTTCTGGTCAAAAGGGACCAATGAAGCAGCCCAAGAAGGACTGGAAGTGAAGGTTCATAACCCTCTTTTGTTGGCCTCGGTCTTTTCCTATTATGCCTTTTTTATCTTTCTTTTATGTTCTGTTCAGATAGGGTTATTTAGTTCAAATGCATTTAACTTAAAAGTCATGTGCTATTTAAAGTGGAAATCAGTGCTCTTTGGTTTTGAGCCTTGCAGTGGTCTAGAATCAATGGTCTAGATCTGATTTTATTAGGGTTACGCTTGAGGGAACTATAAATATCTGTTGCAAATCTTTGGACCATATTTTTGATGAAATAGAAGATTTGTTTCTCTAATGTTGTCAGAGCTGGGAAGTTTTAGCCTTGTTCTAGAGCATTTGGTGTGCATTTGGCTGATTTCCGAGCCTAAGCAAGTGCTCCTTGATTAACCTCTTCATATGCTGTATTTTCTCTTTACTTTGTCAACATTTAGCCACAGTTTGGCAGTGCTACGACCTAGCTTATGCTATAAGGTTGCTCTGTTAATGTTCTTTTCCATCATTGTATGGCTCCTAAACGGATAAGGGTGGGGTACAGAAGCTATGGATCTTCTAAATGCTGATGCAGAGGGTGAAATAGCAGCATGAAGGAGGAAAGTTGAAGCCTTAACCCAATTCTCAGTGTGAATAGAGAATCCTGTCCATGATGGCAATTATGAGCTGGAGGATGAATTTGAGAATACTCTGCGTAAAGAGCCATATGAATGGGAAGATTGTAGGTGGGAGATGGGTTTTGAAATAGAAATCCCAGAATTTCATGGTGGTTTGATGGCTGAAGAGTTTATTGATTGACTGCTTTCTATTGAAAGGATTTTGGAGTATAAGGATGTGCGAGATGATAAGAAGTTGAAGTTGGTTGCATTGAATTTAAACTTTAAAGGTTAGAGCTTCAGCTTGCTGGGAACTATTGATGATGACGCAACAACGAAAAGGAAACCAAAGATTACAACTTGGGAGAAGATGAAGAAGAGATTGAGGGGGTATTTTCTACCTTTTAACTATGTACAGACCATGTACCAGCATTTACAAAATCTTCGGCAAGGAAATAGGAGTATTGATGTCTACATGGAGGAGTTCTACTAGTTAGTAACGAGGAATGAGTTGTTGGAAAGTGATGAGCAAATGGTGGCAAGAATATTGGAGGTTTAAAGCAATCCTTTCAAGATGCGTTGAACTTCTTTTTGGACTGTTTTAAAGTTGTATCAGTCATCATTGGTTGCGGAAAACAGTAAAACAGAGAGGAATTCGATCTGTAACTGCACAAAACAGTCGACAAGCAATTAGGCCCAAGACACAACAATCATGGTTCAAAATATCGTATCGAGGTAGCGTATCGGTTGGCTCGAAAACGGATACGTATCGAGTATCGACACGGATA
>JAUPMG010138565.1:0-11316 GCA_031762675.1 Pachysandra terminalis
TGCGTTCCTACATGGCATCTTACGTGAAGAAGTTTTCATGAAGCAACCACCAGGTTTTGTTGATCAAAGATTTTCTGGTCATGTCTGTAAGTTACACAAGGCACTTTATGGCTTAAGACAGGCACCTAGAGCATGGTATCATCGTCTCAGTACCTTCTTTTTGAATTTGGATATGTGAGTTCTAAAACTGATACTTCATTGTTCATCTTCCGAAAAGGTACTACTACTCTCTTTCTACTTGTTTATGTCGATGACATCATCCTTACAGGCAACGATAATGCTACTATAAACACCCTTCTTCATGCTCTAAGAAAAGAATTTGCAATGAAAGATCTGGGAAGGCTACAATATTTTCTTGGTATTGAAGTCCAATATGTCCCACAAGGACTTCTCTTATGTCAAACAAAATATATCTCAGATCTTCTTAATCGTGTTAACATGGATGGTGCAAAGCCATGTTCAACACCTATTGCCATGGGTCAAAACTATCACGGTTCATTGGTACTCCTTTGTCTGATCCAACCAAATATAGAAGCACAGTGGGTGCCTTGCAATATCTCTCTTTCACAAGACCGGATATTTCATTTGCTGTTAACAAAGTGTGTCAGTTCATGCATCAACCTACAGAGGATCACTGGACTGCTGTAAAACGTATTCTTCGTTATCTGAAGCATACTATCAACTTTGGTGTTCTACTCCATCGTTCTTCCTTTGTACAGTTATCGGCATTTTCTAACGCTGATTGGGCAGGTTGTCTGGATGATAGACGATCAACAAGTGGATACAATATTTTTCTTGGCCAAAATATGATTTCTTGGAACTCGAGGAAGCAACCTACCATGGCCCGGTCTAGCACAGAATCAGAATATAAAGGTCTAGCAAATGCTGCTACCGAACTCACATGGCTTCAATCTTTGATGGGTGAACTCGGTATATTTCTTAAACATCCACCGGTCTTATGGTGCGATAATCTTGGAGCCACTTATCTCACAGCCAACCCGATCTTTCATGCTCGTACAAAACATGTTGAAGTTGACTTCCATTTTGTTCGTGACAAGGTGGCGAAAAAGGACTTGGACGTTCGATTCATCTCTACTCAGGATCAACTTGCAAACATTTTTACAAAGGGACTTAGCTGTCATTGATTCAATTTATTACGTGACAAGCTCAACATCTTTCCAAGGCCGCTTCACTTGAGAGGGCATATAGAAGAGACTCCTCCTTCGTCTATTGGATAACTATTAACCGATCATTCTGTTTGTACCTATCCTATTAGTCTATTTGTATTTGAATTCAAACCAGATGTAAAGAGTCCAAACAACTATGGACTGTTGTCATACCACTCTTATAAATGCAGAACGACAACTCAGCAAGAGTAAGTCATTCAATTCAAACATATATTTGACACCGAAATCGAAATCCTACGTTTTTTATCTGGAATATTTTACAAGATTTTCAAATGAAATCATCGAAATTTCATCAAATATTCCGATGTTATTTCACCGAAATAAATTCACTTTCACAATTTGATTTCAAGTGAATATTTCATGAATTTTCTATAAGAAATCATTGAAGTTTCACCAAATGCTTTGACATTATTTCATCGAAATAAATGCACTTTCACTATTTATATCACCGTATTGTACATTTTGGATATTAGAATTTGTATCCAATATATTTTTTGATACTTGTATACATTGTATTTTTTGGATGCTGTAGTGTAAATGTTTTATTTATTAATTTTAAACTTTTATATCATGTCACATCACTAATAAAAATCTTATTTATTGCTTTCTTTTTTAAAAAAAAAAAAAAAAAAACATTCACAAATATCATATATTTGAATGAAGAGATCCCTTTTTATTTATTAACTTTATTTTATTTTGGTAATTGATAAGCTATCAAAATAATAGTAAAAAACTATACATTAATTCCATATTAAAAATAATTGAAAATAAAAAGTAACATTATTTCAGTGAAATATCCAAAAATTTTATTCTCAAATTAACCGAAATTTCACACTTTTGGGGAACTTAATTCAGGTCCAAGTCTTAAGTTTTAAAATTGTTATTTGGGGCTACAAAATCATTGAAATTCTCATAATTAAAAACTATGGCTGTCATTGAGAGCAATATATAATTAGGCTCATTCCCCAGCTTGAGCCTGAAGATTGCTCGTTCTCTTAATGAGTCTGAGCTGATCCTGAATGAGAAATTTGATTAAAGTTGGTTCAATTATTATAGTATAATATACATCTATAAGCTTGTATGCTTTTATCAAGTCAAGCCTGAGCCCTTTGAATTACAAAAAACCCAGTTAGTAGAATCAACTATTATTTTGTTTATAATTATACCATGGAGTTTGGGAGTGTATATGGCCCATTTAAGTCATTGGGCTGAGCTGAGTTCTTTGTAGTTGAGCCCAAGCTCCCAATCAAGCTTGACATTTTGGATTCAGAAAAGAGCTCGGATTGATTCAGATTTTAACTGTTGAGGTAATCTCTACCCGAAAAAGACCTTCAGAAGTACTGAACTGTAATATTTATCCGGACATGTTCTGTAGCCATTAGAACACTTATGGCAATGTAATGGATCATTATAAAGGATTAAACTTCAAACTTCCCAACAAGCTTTTAACCAAAAAAGAAGGGAAAAAAAATTCCTAATATGCAAACAGATAAATATCACCCACAAGACCAAACCACACCTTTTGAGAGAGCCCAGGTTTGACCCCAATTACAATATGGAAACCCAAAGAGTAAGCTTTGATCATACCCACCCTAATACACACACACACAAAGATCATCCCCAAATAAAAGAAGAATTTTGATAGGCATCTTAGAGATCACAGTTGTCCGATTCTTTCCTATATTAGTTAGAATTAATACTTTGATTATAGTACAATTGGAAAGAGATGCTTCTGTTAGTGGCAATGGCTGAAACAAAATGCTTTAATTTCACATTGAAGTTGTAAAATTGCCAGTTACAACACCATTGAAATATCTCCATCAGTTTTCTTTCTATCCCAATTGGGGATCTTGTTATATATATATGTATATAATTTTCAGGAGGAGAAGAATGTGAGATTGATGGTAAAGTTGTAATTTTCCATTAAAAGAAATCTCTCCATGATTCTCATTAACCATGGGGATTCCCCTACAGAAATATTGCATCTTAAATTAAAACTAGAAAACATAAACTCTCATAACCATCAAATGAGAAGGCAAAATATCCTTCTTCTTTTTTTTTTTTTTTTTCCTTTTCTTCCCCTTTTGTACACCTTAATCATGTTTTTAATCTTGTCACATGATCATCCCACATGCTATATCTACAAATTGATTCATATTGCATACAACATACCCAATTCAAATGGATGCATATGCATATGATCCATGTATGATGACCATATGTGGCTAGCTAGCTAGCTGCACCATGTCAAGAACTCACAACGTTGCAGACTCCTGGCTTCGACTTGTCAAGTATTGACCACATCACCTTCACATCCTCATAAGCACTTGCCATCACTTCACCATGTAAATCCACGACTCTATTATCATCCCCTGCACGGAGATGATCGATCGAATCCATAAGACCATATATTCACCATGTCATCATGATCATGAACATAAGAAATATCATCCACATACATACATGATACATACCTGTTTGGGGTGACTTCTTAACTCTTGGTTGGTCGTTGAAGAAAGTGCAGGCTTTTCTGAAGGGAGATGTGATTGTGCGAACCCAAGAAGCAGCCATATCTTATCCTTTCTTTACTTTCTTAGTTTGTAAGTCGAGAAAACCGTCTCAGATCGATCTCATGAGATTGAGTTCTCTATGATTTATATATATATATAATAGAGAGAGAGAGAGAGATTGGAAAAGGAAGGAAAGGTGGGGTTGTGGGTTGAAAGGAAAGCAAGATCCGTGAGTCGAGCTTGAGGGATGCGACCTTCTATTTTACTATTTCTCAAGTCCCTTCATTACAAGAGCATTTCGTCTGTTCCAAGTTGGCTGTTCCATCAACTATTCCAACAGCTGATGGACGCCACGTCAACTCGAAACAGGCCCTTCGAAATGTTCGAAATTTGAAGGAGACCCCTCGAAATGGCTGACGTGGCATCCATCAGCTGTTCTAACAACTGATGGAACAGCCAACTCGGAACAGACGAAAGTCCCTTGATTACAATGAGCACATGGTGCACGCTCCCACACTGACCCTGACACACAAAATCCTTTTTTTGTTTGTTTGTTTGTTGAAGCTGATAGTGTTAAGATTCTAAGAACCACTTACTCTAAAAGTTCAAGCTGTTAGAGAATGGCACAACAATGCATATCAAATGGTTCAACACCCTCTCGCGCACACACTGTCTTTAGGAAAATCTGTTCTCATACCATATTAAAAACCACTTACTCTAAAAGCTTTAGCTATTCGAAAACAACACATCAATATATATCAAATGGTTCAATAGATAGAGACATATTTAGATAAAGATGGGTCACTAGGTTAATACCCCCTCAATGGAAGGTCTCTCTCTCTATCTTAAGGGAGCCATCAAGGAGTTAGAGAGAGAAACCAGTCTTACCCATAAGGGGAGACAAGTTGGACAATAAAGCAAAGTTCATGTATATTCACAAACATTGGATTCTCACATCCCCATATATAGAAATGAGTCAAAGGTTACTTTAAAGTAAATCATACTTGCAAAGAAACTATGGGCATTAAAACACTGTATAGAGACTGCTTTGATTTTTAAGTCGGAGCCTGATCATCCTTGCAATTCATTACCCCATTAAAAAAAATTCTTCTTTTATCTCCTACCTCCAGAGCTTAGAACAGAAATTAACTTCTTATGATTGAACAAAGCACAGTACTGGGTATCATAAAAGTTTCCTGTTGGGAAATGTAACTGTTGCCCATGCTTTTTTTAAGTTTTGTTCCATATCCAAAGAATGACCACAGCGTTGTCTTTAATCCCTTTTTTTTTTGGGTGGTTGTGGTTCAAAGATCAAGAACTTAATTTAGGATAAAAATCCTGCAAAAACAGGGAAGATGATTGGGTGGTCGAATTTTTTCTGGGTTAGGGTTTCATTCACCCATAGTTAATTACCGGGTCAGTTTGATTCTTTGTTAACCCAAAGAATTTTTTATTTTAGGTGAGAGACAAACAGAAAGGTTCAATCTCTTGTTTGGGAGAGCATTTCGTCTGGTCTAAAAAGCCTGGAATATTTGCTACACCTTGCGCTGAAATGCTTGTACCCTGGGTTAAAATGCTTGTACCTTAGTTATAATGCAAGGTACAAGCATTTCGACGCATGGTACAACCATTTGAACACGCGGTGTAGCAACTATTCCAGACGAAATCCTCTCCTTGTTTGGTGGAAGTTGCAAGGAAAATACGGACTAACTACGGAGACGCAAAAAGAAACAAAAGGCCAAAACACTGGTTTCAGACTTCATTATCCAATCAAATTATTCAAAATTCAATATCCACGGCTCTGTTCCCTAGCGGCATCTATTTTGTCGGTTTGTCCTTACTCCCAACCCAAGTTCCCTCCAACAGCCCACTGTCTAACTGGACCCGATCCATATTATTATGGATATAGATAGTGTTAAACTAGACCCTATTCAGATAGTGGGTTTTTTGTATCCATCAACTGCCTATGGGTGAAAACGGGGCAAATCCTAGCCAAGTTAATTTTTGTTTGGGCCCATTGGGCCCAAAAATCTATGCAATCAGGCCCTTAGACTGCATCAGCATAATGCTCCTATTTATACATAAGCCCATATTTTATTTGGACTTGTTCTAAAGAGAAAGGCCCAAAATATAAACGAGTCAGCTTAGGCTGAAGCTCGAATTTAGAACGATTCAGCAAGCCCAACCCACTGAGAGCGCGGGTGGGCTCAGCTTACTCTACGTTTTTTTTTTTTTTTTGGTAAAATGGTGAAAAGCTTACTTTATGATAAAAGATGTTATAATTCTGCATTATTTATTAAAAAAAAAATTATTGAATTTGAAAAATAATTTTAATTCCTTTTTAACATTATATGTCCAACTCATGGACTTTGTAGATGTATAACTAATAGACCTTCGACTCATTTGGCCCAATAACATTATCAGACCAAGGCGAGCTTTAACCAATAGTCATGCCCGAACCCAAATTCTTTAATGAGTTTGAGCCAAGCTTGAGCCTTCTCAAGATTTACGGCAAATCTCGGCTCGACTCGGCACTAATTGGTTTGCTCACTGGTTCATTTTAATTAAGATTAGACTCTCTTCAGTCAGATCATTTCTTCAAAAGATACTTTAAAATACCAGTTTATCACTCTCTTAAGAATTGCACGAATTGTTTAATTTGTGGGCATTCCATCTCAGTCCTTTTCTTCTTTAAGCTAATCAGAATCAAAGGTACAATGCTCATAAATATTTAATGCAATCAACATCACTTCTCTAATGGGAGCCAGTTGAAAAAGCAAAATATAAAAATAAAATAAAATAAACACCCTAATCATTCTCCTAACTCATATTTTAATCTAAATAAAACTATATAAATCTCTTAAAGTAAGGCTACGAATCGCACATGATCACGGTCTTTGTACTCTGTATGTAGTATCACACTGGATCAAAACAATAAACACAGTAAACCGAAGATCAAAACAATGCACACAGATATACGTGGTTAGGCAAAGTCTACATTCACGGGAGAGAAAAAGTTTCTACCATGTCAAAAACAAATTAGGGTTACAACTTATACTCCTACCAGATAAATAGGGTAAATCCCCAATATACCCTTACCGCCCCCTTAGGTCCCCTACCCATTGGATCTAGAGACGAAGTGAATATGAGCCAGTACTCATTATCTCTAACAAATAGCTTTTAAGATCAGCTGCAATGCAACCATCAACTTGGTTAACCAATGTTGCTCAAGGATGCAGCACATCTGTGTATGTGATCAACCAAAAGTATTATCAACTTTAAAGCCTAAGGGAGGATTTATAAGGTTAGAATAGTTCTTGAGGCTTCATTGAATGAATTTTCATTCTCAAGGTTTGAAGCCCCTTTTGATGGCTTGAATTCAAATGAAGAATCTTTTGCATACAAACTTAGCGTTCAATAGCATTCTCGGTCTATAAATTCTAAAACAGTAAAAGGAGTTTAAGTGAACTTCAATTCTTAACCATCATTGTCTCCAAGGAATCTGTAGACTGGACTCCTCCTTGGAGTCTTACATTGAACAGTTAATGATAATAAACAAAAAATTATGAAGATAAGATAGCACTAAGCTATGTTGATACATATCCAGATTTTTTAATTCAAAAACTTGGAGTGGAGGAGGTCTAGTCTAATACCAATTAGAAGTCATAAACCTCAAAATATTGCATGTAAATCTGTATTTCAATTGACTGGTTTTGTTTGGAATCACTGACTTGACAGATGAAACACACTTCTTACAAAGGGAAGAAAAGAAAAGAAATTTTCTTTTCCCCTTTTCAATTAAGAATTGATTAGCACACATTATATAGTTTTTTAACATACATTATAGTGCAAGAATCAAAGTTTTAATATATCTTACTGCAAAAGTTTGATAAAGGAGAAGGGAATTTGGGTTGGGGGGCTATGTATAACATTCAATTTTGGTGTGTAAGAAAATATCTTGATATATACTAGAATTTTTTTTTACATTGACATTATGTTGATTGGGATCAAGCAATAAAAATAAAAACAGTAAAACCAAGATCAAAACAATGCACACATATATACGTGGTTTGGCAAAGCCTATGTCCACTGGAGAGAAGTTTCCATTATATCAAAAACGAATTAGAGTTCCAATATATCGTGTGTGTGTGTTGGGGGGTTGCTCCGCTCCGCCCCATGGGACCCCTCAGGTCCCTCCCCCTTGGATCTAGAGACTAGTGAATATGAGACACCCACTATCTCTAACACATTAAGATATTAATGATAAGATTATATCAGTTATGCATAACATGCAAATTTGGGTATAAGAAAAAATCTTGATGTACTTGAAATTTTTACATTAAGACTTGAATGATAAGATTATATTGAAAAATGAGATGCATTGCATAGTGGAGTAGAAAGGTGGAAAATGGAGGTTTTAAGGCCATCAGTTGATTAAAGCTGGCACATGATAGAACCACCAAAAGAGACTCAAAAGGGATCTAAGACAAGGAGAATCTTCACCTAATTAGATGGTCCTCCTTTCATATACCTGCAAAAAGCAGTTACTTTTAGCCTGGCATAGTGAGTGAAACTTCTTTCACTCAGTTTTCTTATGAGCATCTGAAGAAGGATGAATCACTCAAAGCAAAAATAAAAGAGTGAAAGACTTCTTACTTTGATTTTTTTTTTTTTTACTACAACAATCCTTCTTCTTTTTCGGGGTTAGGGCGCCTTTAAGGTGTATGCTTTTCTAGGAGATAGCCATGAGTTGGACACCATAAGCAATAGGTTCCTCTGGCCATTCTAATTAGATCCCAAATAAAAACCATTGTTAATATAATTTTAATTTCTTCCTTTACAGGGATTGAGACCCAGAGTTTCAGTTAGTGCATGATGTCAACACATTACTTCTACTAAAGCTTTTAAGAAACACACCATCTTTGGATCAACATTGCTAGTACGGCGCATCAAATTATGCAGAAAATATGAGCAATTCTAACAAAATTCACTCGCAGTACAAAACATAACACAATGAATTATAAGATTCGAACATTGCTTGTTTATGTCGACGAGTTCAAAAGCTTATTCTGTTATAAGAATTGGTATATATTATGATACTAACAGAGAATTTTTCAAATAATCCTAGCCAATGGTTTTTAAGTAACCCGTTGATTACTGGTATGTTTGATTCATTGCCATGCGGGGAAACTTTTTTTCGTGGAGAAGCTCGCAATGTCTGTCCCATCTGTATTTCAATTTGTGAGTCAACTATATTGATGTTTACCAGTTTTTAGTACATTATTTATTTTTTTGCATAGAAAGGTCAACGCTATTGAGGAAGCCGTTACAAGCAATGTAGTATTGGAATCAAGTCCTAAAGAAAATCAAACTATGGGAATTTTTACAACATTCATGCTATAAATCTTTCGTCTGTAAATTGTGATTACAAGCAATCCTAAAGAAAATCAATCCATGTGACGTCTTACAACATTCATAATATAAATCTTTCATCTGTAAATTGTGATAGTTATGCCCTTGTAACAATATGTACTTGAAAGGACAAAAAAGTATTGAAGAAAAAAAAAATAGAAAAGAGAAGTGTAAAGAAAGAATAAAATGCCAAAAGAAGGGAGAAAAAAGAGGATTGCTAGAGACCCAAGACCTAAAGGAAAAGATAAAAGAACAAACATGCGTACGGTGTATAATAATGTTAGTGAAAAGAGCCTACAACTTTTCACAGTAATGGTGAAGGATCTAAGATCAAAGGCACAACTCATAATGAAGCACCGTACGGTTCGACAACAACACGAAAGTGATCTTAGCTTCTGATGTAGAGTAAAGAAGAAAAGAGTTGATAAACCCGGTCACAAAGCACACAACCTTCTAAAGTTGCTAGGGTTTAATGGCAAAATCTTAGAATAGTAGGAACAAAAGAGAAAAGTTCTCAATCAAAGTTTCATAAAAACGTCTAATAATATTTTCTCTACAATCCCTTCCCTATTTATAAGAAAATCCCAACTTAGAAGACACCATAAATTACTAAAACTAACACTAAAAGAAATAAGTAAACAAAAGTTACTAAAAACGGGTTAAAACACTTCAAAGACCGTTTTGAGGGTCTAAAAGACCTCAAATGGCCAAACATCTCACAACCCAGCATAGCAGTGAGTCTTGTAGCTCTCATCATTAGCATTCCAACGGCGTACTATGGACCTAATTCCGACACCGGAGCCCAAAGTTATGCCCGTTTGAACCATGGTGCATCTTGTTTCGATCCAACGCTTCTAAGTAAGCATCCGCAGTCACCTATACTACATCAGCTTCCATCTCCATTATCATAACTATCATCTTCATCATCATCTTATCTGACATTTTCTAATACCAGCACAAGCATCCGCAGTCACCTATACTACATCAGCTTCCATCTCCATTATCATAACTATCACCTTCATCATCATCTTATCTGACATTTTCTAATACCAGCACATTGATGCATTCTGAAAGCTTCTACCAAAAATATGTGCCACAAATGGCTCCTACTATGCTAATCTAATGGCCTCTTAATTGAATCTATTTGAGTTGTAAGTCGCAAAAGGCGAGCAAGGGAGGAACCTATGCCGGTTATCTGCAGTATACTGCTTAAAATCCTCTTGAGAATCTCCAAATCCAAACCAAAATCTTAAGAAAATGATGAGAAGAGAAATGAACAACACTATTTAAACAAAGAGATGACAGAGGCTTGAACATAATCAAATGGTTATATTTATTACTTTCTTTATTGTAATTCACAAGCTAGTAACCAAACTTGAAAGTAAATTACAACAAAAGGAACAATTAGAATGTCGAAGAGGAGGCTGATGCGAATCACACAGTTTCCAGCATGGAGAATGCCAATACAAGCAATTATACTTGAATTGTTTGTCTTTCGGGGTCCGAAACACGAGTCGCGTAGAATCTGGCAATGAAATCTTCAGCCTTCCTATCAATGTCAGGTTCCCAATTTCCTTTGTCATCATCACTAGGACGTACCTTTCGTGCGTTAACTGCTTCATCCCACGTATCATCTCTGGTGCGTGACCTCCTAGACTTGAAGATGTTGAAGACAGAGAAGAAAGAAGAAGAAGAAGACTTCTTTTGCCTGTTGTTGCCTCCCATTGTTTCTATTTCTTTCAGTCCCAACACAACTTAACTGGGAAAGGGAGGTGTGTGCTTGTACTACTATTCCCTTTGGTCTCTAATGGCAAGGAAGAAGCTCTACTGAATTTATAGTAGTAGGAGGAGGAGGCTTGGGGTTGGTCATAAGAGGAAGAACAAGGTTCTAGACCGTTCAGATCGATATGGATGGTCGAGATCCACGTATAATGGTAGTAAAACTTAGGCAAAGCACAAGAGATATTGTCCTCTGCTTTTGAATTGGCCCAAACATTTTGTTTGCTTTGAATGGCTATACTTTTTGGTCTTTCCTCTCACTTTCCTTCTCCTTTAAAAAAGAAATCAATCTTCACCTTTTTTCTATAATGCTACCTACAGAGCTAGATCAGAAATCACTCTTGTTTGATCATTAATCTTCTACAGATATTACTTTCTTCTGTTTTCCCTGCTTTTTTTTTTTTTTTTTTTTAACGGAATTCAGATTT
>JAUPMG010138576.1:0-24978 GCA_031762675.1 Pachysandra terminalis
GTAGAGGAATACCCACATAGGGTTCTCTCTCAGCTTGGGCGTAAACAACATGGTCCTCTCATAGGACAATAAAGGTCAACAAGTCAAGTTATCTCATATGACAGCCTAAACTCAGGGGTATCACATGGGCTATTAGACTGAGCAATTACAGCAAGATAGTCCATATGCAACTCATAGTATTCAGGTCCATTAATTATTGCAACACACAATGCTTCACAGACATATATTCAACTTATTAATCATATGGGCACGGTCCCATAATCCTACACTATAAGGTACAATAGTGCACAACACTACGTCTAGTTAATCCATAGTTATCAAATCAAATAAGAAAGCAAAGGAAGCATGAACCAATTATATGCATGAGATAACCCAAATAGAATACATACATACCCCAAACTACACAAGTGGCATATTTAAAACACCTAACCATAGATCATACATTAGAATAATACAAGTGAGATATATGAAGTCCTTGTACGACAATTCACATAAAAGTTTGGTAAGGAAGTAAGACAAATATTCACATTCCATCCAAAATGAGAGACAACACATCACAATTACTAATTTCAATAACCAAACATGTATAAAATGAGAGTAGTGAGCTCAAGGAAAGGTTTTGGGGCCACTTACACAAGTTTTCCCAAAATCTCCTATTGCTCGGCCAATTCTAGGAAAGCTAACTTTCGAATTTGGGGGGGGGGTCATATTTTGCATGACAAGTCTACTAGCTCCAAAAACATGTTAAACACGCGAGGTTGGTCATTCTATAGGTGTCCATAACTTAACATTCAACATCGGACCAGAGGAGGCTCTCGGTGAGGTCCTCGACGACCTCTCGGCTCACCGAAAAAGGTAAAAGTGTGCCAAATCATCTATAACCTTGGGAACTGGTCCCATTAGGTCAAATCTAATCTCAACTCAATCTCTAAAATGAGGCTCGGCGAGGTTCTCAGCGCATCGAAGGTAGCCTTGGCACATTTCTCGGCACATCAAATAGAGTCTCAGCGACATTCCCAATGAGCTGAGAATCTGCTCTGATATTCGGCGGACTCCTCGGCTCGCCAAAGGGGTCGCCGAAACTCAGGACAGGGTATTTTCTGGGTATTTATGGGTAAAATTTCACATAGAAGTTGCTAATCACCTAAGGGAGCTTCGAAATTGGTTTCTAGGTCAAAGTGATCAATCTACACAAGGTTCCAATGCTTTTCCCTAAATTCCCAAAACCCTAGAAATCTAAAATCAAGTGAATCGGTCCACATAGGTCGTCTACAAGGTAGGGGGTCGCAATAGCATGGGATTTGATCCCTAAAACATGTAATTCTAACTACCAAATTCATGGGAGAAGGAAGAACACAATCAATCATGATCTTCCCCCATGATCATAATATTGAAATACAAATAAATATACTTGCATTGAAAGAAAACTCAACTTGGGCGTTGCCGGGTCGCATCCAAGGTTGCTCCACTGTGCATTTGAAGACATTGAAGCTTCTACTTCTTCTTCTCCATGAGTTCCACAAGAGAGAAAAGAGATGAGAGGGAGAGAAAGACGTGTAAATGTGGTTGTGTTTGGTTATACAGTATATATAGTCTTTAAGGGCAAACTTGAAATTTAAAACAGCTATAGGGGCAAAACTGGGTTTCTAGTTCTATTCTTCCAAATTTAATTATCCTATTAATTAATTATGTTGCAAATATAATTAGGGGCATCAAATGAATCTCCTAGGTTGTCTAAACCAATTATTATCTTGCTAATTGATTTTATTTCCTATTTAACCGCTAAGTTCAGTTATCTGACTAACACTGCATCCTAAGTCTATCTGGCTGACCTTATCAGTTTTAGTGACTAAAGGAATTTCTAGTGTGTCTTGTAGGATTAAGGATTTTAAGAGTTCTAATCCTAATTAATTAGTAAAATTAAATTACCAAATTACCATTTTACCCTAAGATCTACAGTAAAATTTTTGGGGATTATTCAAGCTCTTACATGTAAACAAACTAACATTCATTGTTCACAAGTATTGTTGCCGATAGAATAGACGCCTGGAACCATGAATTCTGATGGTATTGAAGACCAAACATGTAGGGTATAAAAAAAGAAAAAGAAAAGAACAGATAATGGTGGGAAGGGTTACAATCTCTCTCTCTCTCTCTCTCTCTCTCTCTCTCTCTCTCTCTCGATATATATATAATCCAAAAATATAAACTTCTAATAAGCGATCTGTCGGTGTTATGTAGGAGATTTTGTTTCATAAGGAGAAGGGGCATTGATAGTCAAGTAAATCACCTAATGTAAACAAACTAATATTCATTGTTCACAAGTATTGTCGCCGATAAATAGACGCGTGAAACCATGAATGCTAACGGTACTAAAGACCAAACAAGTAGGGTATCAACGTGCAATGCAATCATTCCATAATTGGACAATGAGACTGTAGAGCTTTAACGAACGAGATTCTGTGGAAGAAGATAAAACTTCTTAAAATCCTCAAGAACCAAACAACTTTAAACTCAATTTTACACTGTTAATGAGTGTATCAATCATTTTATTACTTATTGAATGACAGAAGGGTATTAAGATCAAATAACCTATTTTCATTACGGACCTTTAATCTTCTTGATTTAGCCTTGACATGAATTATTTGCTTTCGTGATCAAGATTTGAGGGATGGGAATGGAGCGTGGATCCTATGCGAGGAGAGCATTTCTTCTGGACTATTGTCTAGACTATCGTGATCTAGACAGTGCGCGGATTTCTGCCACGCGTCCAGACGAAATGCTCGTGTCTTTCATGTGTGTATTAACGATGGTTTCCTTCATTCCGTTGAGTTGCTTTAAAATTCAAATTCAAATCCAAAACGAGAAAAGAATCCCGCGTGGAAAGAGAAATAAAAATTCTTCCCGCCCCTTCTTTCTCTCAGTTGCATCTTCTTCAACATTTCTATTGTTTGATTTTTTTTTTCCTCTTTCTCTTCTCTCCTTTCTTCAATATTGTTCCTTCCACTGTTTTCTGCAAGAAAAATTCTTCCTCCCCCTTCTCTCTCTCAGCTGTATCTTCTTCAGCTTTTCTATTGTTTGATTTTTCCTCCTTTCTCTTCTCTCATCTCTTCAATATTGCCATCTACTATGATCAATGTTTAGGGTTCACTGATCATATGCATATATTCTTGTTTTGATCAATAGATTATGGCTTCTTCACATGTTCTCCTTGTTGATAAACCTCAATACATGGTTATTTCTCATTTTCTCTGAAGATATCGTTAGGTGTTGTTTGACTGAGTACAAGCATTACAACATAGGGTACAAGTATTACAATAGGGAGTACAAGCATTAAACATAGAGTACAAGCATGTTGTAATGCTTGTACTCCGTATTGTAATGCTTGTACTTCGTGTTGTAATGTTTGTACTCTATGTTGTAATGCTTGTACTCCGTAAGTACAAACTGAACAATCTATGCTGGTACTATTTATGACTTGAACACATTTTGTATTATTATTTTTATTTCTTTTAATTTTTAATTGTGTTTTAGTTTTTGTGTTATTAAATATCAAACAAGAATCTACAGCTTTGGGTGCTTACAATATTGCTGCAATGACTTTTGGTTATCCTCAAGCTCCAATTATGCACTAGCTATCATTTTCAACTCAATTGAACCCATAACAAAATTCCAACGTGTATAGAAATATGTATCATCAACAGAATCTTATCACGAGTCATCAAGGAGACAGCAATAGGTTTAGAGAAATGCTCTTGGTAATTTTTATTTAGTGCTTTATCCTATGTTAGCACTGATGACTAACCTTTAAGTTATATCACATTTGTTATCATTCAATTGTTCTAATGGATTATTTATTATGCAGCAACATGATGCATATACTAGAAGATTATATCCAGAGCAATCCTTTCCCACTATTGGTGCACAACAAGACTCTGCCAATAATAACAAGTGAGTATCTATTATTTTTTAAAATCATTTGACATTTACTTCTTTGGTTTTTAAAATCAAAATATTATAGAAATATGAAGGTTGTGGAAGAGATGACTATTTGTGTTCCACTTCTGTTTTCTTAAGCATATTTGAATTTTGTTGAGAAGCTGGAGCTTTTGAGCAATTTGTGTTTCACTTTTGGGATTTTCTTTGTTTTGTTTCTCTTTGAGGATTTTATTGCGGTATTCCACCTTTGGGTATGTGACAAGTTATGATTAATGTTTCTCCAATGCATGATGCTGAAATTTTGCTTTATCAAAACTGTTTATGATGCTTAGTAATTGAATGATAACATTTTCATTATATTAGAAACAATATTAAGGTAACCCAGTTACTCTTAAGAGGTTTAAGGATTTATGGTAAAAGCTTAATTCTTGTAAGCTAGCCACTTGCAAAGCAAT
Organism: Pachysandra terminalis; assembly: GCA_031762675.1. Classification (NCBI taxonomy): domain Eukaryota; kingdom Viridiplantae; phylum Streptophyta; class Magnoliopsida; order Buxales; family Buxaceae; genus Pachysandra; species Pachysandra terminalis. The sequence continues at coordinate 4,395 of JAUPMG010138576.1, forward strand.
CCCTACTTCAATGACTTAATAATATATAAGGAAGCTCCAAAACCATATTCCACAAAAAATGCAAGCATTACAAAATAGAGTACAAGCATTAAAACACGGAATACAAGCAATACAACACAGAGTACAAGTATTACAATATAGAATACAAGCATTATAACACGCAATACAAGTTATACAACATGGAGTACTAGCATTACAAAAGAGAGTACAAACATTACAACACGGAGTACAATCATTACAGGAAAGAGTACAAGCAACACAACATGGAGTACAAGCATTACAACAGAGAGTACAAGCACTACTAAACGGAGTACAAGTTATACAACACGGAGTACAGACATTACAACAGAGAGTACAAGCATTACAACGCGAAGTACAAGCTATACAACACGGAGTACGAGCATTACAACACATAATAGAAGCATTATAACAAGGCGTACAAGCAGTACAACATAGAATACAAGCACTACTAAACAGAGTACAAGCTATACAATACGGAGTACAAGCATTACAACATAAAGTACAAGCATTAAAACACGGAGTACAAGCAATACAATACGAAGTACAAGCATTACAACAGAGAGTACAAGCATTACAAAATGGAGTACAAGCATTACAGCACGGGGTACAAGCATTACAACACAAAGTACAAGCAATACAGAATACAGTACAAGCATTACAACATGGAGTACAAGTAGTTTGTAATGCTTGTACTCCGTGCTGTAATGCTTGTACTCTCTGTTGTAATGCTTGCATTTTTTTTTGGTAAGGTTGTAATGCTTGTACGTCATGTTGTATTATTGCTTGTACTCCGTGTTGTATAGTATAAACTTCGTATCGTAATGCTTGTACTCTTAGGGTCGTTTGGCTCCCATTTTGGATCAGGAACTCATTCTAGGAACCAATTTTTGGAACTCATTACATGAACTCATTTTGAAGGAGTCTTGATTGCATTTGGATAGCATGTTATAAAATGAGTTCCAACCTGACATGAATGTTTGGTTAACATGTACTAAAATGAGTTTTAGTAAAAAAAAAATTCAAGAATTCCAAAATCACCATTATTGTTGTGGGAGGCTCTGTTCCCTGCAACAGAGAATATGAAGAGAAATGGGGTTTAGTTCTTCCATCTGCAAAGAACATTTACTACTCTCTTGTGAGGTGGGGTTTAAAGAGAGAAATCAAGGTCGCAACAGCTTTTTCTTTCGACTGCCTAGATTTCTCTCCTTCTCTGTCAAATGAAAAAATTATGAACTTGGTCTATGCTCACACACAGTCAATGAAAAAGCTTGGATTTTTCAAGCTGAGTGAGATAAATCCGATCATCCCTCGTTCAAAACAAAAGAAACCCATTAACCGGAAGCTCTCAGTCGCAGACCCCTTCCCGGCAAGGCCAACGTCATTACCTGAGCTTCCACCATCACCAATCCACTCCTCCCTTGGCTCCTCATATGTCACAACAACCCATTAATCGAAAGCTCTCAGTCGTAGGCCCCTTTCTGACAAGGCCAACACCGTTATCGGAGCTTCCACCGTCACCAACGACGATCATTGTTTCCCACAAACATTGAGAGAGAACCCAATCCTCTCTCTCTCTCTCTCTCTCTCTCTCTCTCTCTCTCACAGGGGAAAGTTGGGTCAATCTAAAGGAAATGCAAAATTTACAAGTTTGCCATCAAGATTTTATTTACAAGTTTGCCACCGCAAAATGCAAAACTCATTCCTAAATTTCAAAAACGGGGTCGGAGGTGATTTGGGGTTCATGTGTATTTTCTCATTCTCATTTTGAGAAAGCTCATTCTATCTTGGTTAACCAAACGCTCGATTTTTTGTCAAAACTCATTCCATGGCTTGGAACTCATTCCAAGCCCTAGAATGAACTCCGAAAATGGGAGCCGAACAACACCTTAGTGGAATGTGGTTTTGAAGGTTCATTGTATATTATTAAGTCATTGAAGCAGGGATTGCTTTGTAAGTGACTAGCTTACAAGAATTAAATTTTTAACATAAATCCTTAAACCTCCTAATAATAATTAAGTTACCTTAATATTGCTTTAAAAAAGAAACTTTTGTACATGACAATGTAACATCAACCAACAAGATTTTACATTCAATTGCTAAGTAACATAAATCATAACCTGCCACATACTCAAAGATTTTACAAAAATTTTGAACAACCACCACCCTAAAGGTGGATAGCTGCCACAATTAGACAACCATTACAACATGACATCAAACCTATCAAAGTAACCCTATAACTCAACACCTTTACTCAAGTCTACACAAGTTGAATCATCTCATATAAGCAACAGACCAGCAACAGGTGCAGCAACCAAGTAACCATTGGATTTAGCAACCGCTCCCTATCCTTTTGCTCCTCACTTTCCTCCACTTATCTCATTCTGCGAATAAAAAGAGACAAAACAATAAGTCCATCATGTGTAAGAGAGATCTTCAAACTGAAGTCTTAAAGAGTTGTCTTGGGAAGATAGTCAAGTGACAAATAATGGCCATAACATGAATAAAAAAAAAGTGTCTTTTAACATAAAAAATTACACATTTAGAAGCAAATGAAGGTAGAGACGACACGGTCATGTCAACAAGTATCCAACACACAGATTCTTGCTAAGGACATCATCAAGTCCTTGAAAAAACCAAGTCATCAACTATGTGAAAAACAATCAGCAACCCAAAATCTCAGTTATAATCATTAAAAAATTTCTAGAGGGATTGCAATCACCTAGTTTGATTGGGGTTAGGAGCTGGCAGTAAGGAAACCTGGTAAGATGATTTATATAACATGCACACTAAACTTACCAACTCTACTTACGACCTCTACCTCTACTTCTTCCCCGTCTAAACTGATTGAGGTTAGGGGTTGGAAGCAAATAACAAGAGTTAGATGCAACAATGATTTCTCCAGACTCTTTTAGTTTTCCAAGATGAACATTAAGAAATAGTGAATGCGCAAAGGGCAGGTCAGGGTACTGCGATGTAATGTATCCAAATATAGATTCTTCGTTTGATCATTTTTATTCATTCAATGCCTTAATTGCCCTAATTATAATCTGCATGCGAAAAAAAATCAGCAACCTCTCACAAACTAAATGACTTAATTTAACCAACCAATTAAAACATATACAATGATTACCTCTGCATAAAGTGGGTAATCTGGCGTGTGGATTTAGGAAACATTTAATGTATACGTTCTTTAATTTGAATGGTTTGTTGGTCTGACAATGGTTGTTCTCAATTGGATCTTACATGATCAATGATATGCTCTTTTCTAATTTTTTTTTTTTATAGTTGGAGAACATTAAGAGTAGGAGGAGAGGATACAAACCGAACTATTCTTTCGCGTTTCTTGTTTATTGTGCTAAGAATGATATCGATAATTATCCTCTCCTGCAAGTAAGGAATATTAGCCTGCTATACCAAAGATTAAAAGTTAATACATGCATATGATATGTATATATATATATATATATATATAGCAACTTACCAACTTGATAAAAAAATAAAGATAAAGCAATTAATTAAAAAAATCCTTTCCTGGGTGAATTTCTTCACTAGAGACTGTCCATCCCAATATTCCGTGAACTTGATCATGAACACTCAACAGTCCACTCTGCAATATCAAAAGTTCAAAGGTAATGACAATTAATAAATCATATTGTATAGAAGAACTTCATTTCTGAAATGCTTACCCCTCCACATCCTAATGCAGACCATCAATGATATGCTCTGGCCATTTAGAAATGGTGATATTCACCTGTTAGTACTTCAAGCATTTGTCCAATCTTTTTCACCTAAATAATCAAGTAACAAAAGGTATTATAACATAGTATTTTGGCTAACAAAAAGAACTTGCTTATTCTAAACTTATACAAACCATTATCCTTGAATTTGACCAACTCTGTGAATTGGTTCCCATAGTCATTGAGTTTAATACTTCTACCCGACTATCTCTTACGTTGATAACATAAGTAAACCAATGCTTTCTATAACTAATAGAGATGACAAGCTGCATGGAAAAGAAAGAATGACATTGATTCAACTTATACCTTAAGTGCAAATCATAAACAATTAAAATTTTCAATTATGTTAACTTAAGATTTACCAAATGGCATTCATTCAACTTATAGTCCAACCCCCGAGTATCAAAATGAGGATGCAAATGATCAATTCCACTATCCTCCCTCAACTTTAAGATATCATCCTATCGAATAAATTATGTATTACTTAAAACCAACTGACAAATGCTACAAACTGTAAATCATATAACGTGATATTTTAGGGATGTACCATAAATCTTGATCTAACGTAGTGCCTTGTCATTTCCTCATATTCTATTTTCCTTTCCTCGGATAAACTGTCCCATTCCTTCTTGGCTTCTTGGGTAACCTACAACAACAATTGCGAATAGTTGAATAAGGATTTAATTCTTATAGTACAATTAATAAATTCAATACTCAAATTTAATTAAGAACCATGCAATGCTCAGAATGAAAGATCCAGTCTGTTGTTTTTTCCATCCTTCAATATATGTTGTCCTGTAACGTCCATAAACAAAATATTTCCATAACATTAAAGTATATATTTCTCTTAATACTCTAAGGAGCTATATGGAATCTCATGCAACAATTATTCATTCTTACAAGAAGATAATCCATGGATTCAGTGGGCGATGTTGTGGAACTTGTCCACTTGAAGAAGAAGATGGCTCATTCGGAATCGATTGAGCTCATTTTTTCTTGTCAGCAGTTTTTCGCCCCATCTATTATATTGAAAATAAGCATCAAATTTAACCAAAATTATGATACCCGTTCCCTTGAAATTATGACATATATATATATATTATATTCATCTTAAAGAGTAGAGGCCATAAAATTTATTCCAAACAAGTCATAATTAACAAACACATTTAATTGAAATCATACTATTAACATGAGCTTAACCATCACAATTCAGTTTGAATGTCTAGCTATAAGGTAGAAAAGTCCGATAATTAGCAATAATATTTTTGATAAGTAAGGATTTTTTAACGATCAAAATTAAGAGAGCATTTTATCTAGTCCAAGAAACTGGACGATTTGCTACACTGCTTGTTGTAATGTTTGAACCCTGCGTTAAAATGCTTGTACTCTTTTGCCTTATAATAGGGGTACAAGCATTCAACTCAGGGTACAAGCATTTTAACACGGGATACAAGCGCGGTGCAGCAAATCGTCCAACATTTCAACTAGACGAAATGCTCTCCAAAATGACGACAAATTAGAATTCAAAAAAAAAAAAATAAACACCATGAAAATTTGCTTTCAAAATAAGGACGACATGAATTCAAATGTCTTCAATCCCGAAGGTGTTGAAGCTCGAAGATTCAATCAAACCCCAACTAGTATTTTTGATCGAATGGGGTTTTGCAGACACAATGGTTCCTATTTCCTCTTTTCCCAACAAAATCAAATCAAATCAAATAAATAAATATTACATGGATTTTAGAAGCTCTCGGATCTCTTCAGTTCGTTGAGACCATCCTCAAAGCTACAGATGAGTTTCGATGGTTAGCTTTTGACTAAAAAATCGAAGAGAAAAAGGGTCAAATAGGAGCCCTTGCTTCGGTTTTTGCAGAAACGGTTAGGGTTTCAATGGGTTTTAATGGGGTTTAAATCTGACGAGAGAAAAATATGGGTTTGAATAGAGAAGAGAGAGGAGAGAATAGAGAGATGAGAGAAACATTGGTTTTGATGGGTTCAGATTGGGGTTTTAATGGGGGATAAATATGACGAGAAAAATTGGGGTTCAATTGGGAAGTTTCAGAGAGAGAGAGAGAGAGAGAGAGAGAGAGAGAGAGAGAGATGCGGGATTCTTTTTTCGTCTTGTTTTTGAATTTTTTTTTAAAGCAACTTAACGGAATGAAAGAAGACAACGTTAACCCACACGTGAAAAGCACGAGCATTTGGTTTGGACGCGTGGTGGAAATCCACGCACCATCTAGACGATAGTCCAGACAAAATGCTCTCCTATGTGAGTGGTAGTTAGGTGCAGGTGAGTGCGGGCAACACTCTATTCGCCCACGACACCTAAATTCATGTGAACAATTAAAAAAATATTAATTTTTTTTTCTTTCATTCACATGTAGGTGGCCAATAGAGTGCTGCCCACACTCACCGGCACAACAAGGCCACCCACACATGATCCACAAGCATGGAAATGGGATGCTCGTATCGTATTAATTGGTATCAAAGCTTGAAGGGTATACGCAGTCATTATGTTAAAGTTCAGGGTATCAATGTAATTTAGGATTTGTTTGTCTTGAAAATTGAAACCTTTTAGATTTGCCGTGTGTATACTAGCAAGGTTTCAAGGACCGGACATCTGATCCGTATCAGGATTGGTCGGGACTGGTTTGATCTTAAGCCACGGTATAACTAAGCTTGACAATTTGGCGGGCCGAGCTTTACAAAGGGTGTTAAGGGTTTTGTGCATGCCCATGCCCAGTTTTCGGGCCGAAGAATGAATCCCAAGCCCAGGTCTATATTAATATGAAGATCCAAGTCCATTAAGCCCGTTTTCTTATTAATTTCTTTTTTCTTTTTTTTTTTTTAATTTTATTTTATTAATAAAAATTTAATACAAACTTATTCTTCATTAAGTTTTTGTTGTTGATATGAATTGAACCCAAACCCTTACGTGGAGAATGTGGCATTGTCACCGCTAAGCTAAAGTACAAGATGTTGTATATACTTTACACTTTCAATAAAAAATATGTGCTAGTAAAATAAACGAATGACAATTAAACCCAGGCCTGATCGGACTTATACATGACTAATCCAAGCCCGGACCTAAATACTTTGGGCTTCTGAAAAACCGAGCTCAACAAGCCCACGAGCCCAAAAACCAGGCCTAAGCCAAATTTAATTTGAGCGGGCTCAACGGGCCTAAATACGCCGAGCTTAACTTGTCAGCCTTAGATATAACTATTGTATTAGGTGGTTTTGGATCGGATCGATCCAACTGATACCGGACAGATTAGTACAGCCGATCCAAAGTTTTTTTTTTTTTTTTTTCAAATATGTAACTGGGCGGTCCAACAGGGGTATCGATTTGGACCGATCCGGTACTTCCAGTCCAGTGACCGATACTGTCGGTCTAGCCAATCGGTTTTTTAAATAGGCGATCCAACTTTTATACCGGTTCCGGATCGGTAGGTACCGACCGGTATCGGGTACCGGTCCGATATGTGATCCCGAGACTTAAAACCACTGTAGAGTAAGATTTGTGTCCGTTCTCTTCATCTCATAGAGAAAACGTTGTCGTCTTCTCCATAAGGGGTTGGGTTAAAATCGAAACCGATCCTTCAAGGTTTCGCTTATTTTCTCTCTTTTCCTTGTTTTTCTACTGCTCTTTCTCTCCCTTCTTGAATGATTGAACATCGGATGTGGAAGCATCCATCGCTCTCTCTCTCCTCTCTCTAAAACAAGGTCTCGATTGTCTCTCGATAATCTATGTAAAGTCCTTTTTTTTTTTTCAATCAGAATCTTGTGTTGTTCGAACAGGTTTTCGCCTTAGATGTGCCTTTTCAATCTGGAAGCTAAAATGTTTTTCGATGTTTGATTTGATGTAGTAATCCTCGGGTTCTGAAAGTAGCGACTTGTGTTGGAATGACAACCCAAAGATCGAGCTTGCCGTTAAGGCTGCGGCAGCTCTTATCCGGCGAAGGAGCCGTCAGTCCTTCCCTCAAACTGGACTCCGAGCCGGTGAGTTTCGATTTCTTTGTTTATAATTCCATGCATGTGATTCTCATGGTTTCTTTTAAACTAGGGTTTATTGGATTTGCTTGAGTAATCTGTAAACTAAGTGAATTTTGTTGTTGTTGTTTTTTTTTGGGGGGGTGGGGGTTAATGGGAGTTCGTTTGATGATGAAAGGAAAGGAATTGCTTAGGGTTTGTTGAATCTAATGCATTGGCTTTTACCATTTTGTGATTTGTTTTGCTGATAGTATTAGAGAATTTATGCTTAGGTAGTCTAGATTTAGTTAGTTGTCTTTGTTCACTAAAAGTATATTAGCATCTAGGCTTGCTTAATTGGGTTCTTTAATAGGTCCTGGAAAATAGAAGTAGATCAGTGAAAGTAGTTTTTTGTATGTATGTATGTATGCATGCATGACAACGAGGACTATGTTAACATGTTGCTTGCCTTTTTCACAACCCTCCACGCAGTTCATGAACCTAAAAGATCAAATTTGTATTATCAATTTAGAAGGATTTGAGGTTGGTATCTTAAATCAACTGTGGAATAGGGCATCAGAGAAGAATTTAGCCTTCAGACTATTAAGTAATGTAGTGGGACTGGAATTGCCCACCTGTAAAGTAAAGCCTCTACTTGGATTTCCCTACACAAAGCATACAAATTTACTTTCTTGCAATCATAAAGGATCGATTGTTAAGTTTTTAGCTCTTATAGAACAAAAATTTGTCTAGAAGGCTTTTGACATGAAGTTCATCCATCTTAGAGCCTATCAATTGTTGCGATACTCAAATGGATGTGACCCCCATTTACTTTAATGGATTGTAGTGACCCCTTGTATACAATGCTATCAAATGATTGGAAAAGGACACACCTTGTTCATTTAGATGGAAACCTATTTAATGCTCCAACACTGAATTTAAGAATGGTTATTTAATAATATAAATTGATTTCATGTTTTGCGGCAATGTAGTTCACATGACATCTTAAAGGCTATGATCTGTAAATTGATGGTTTCTTGAACTTGATGCGAAGAATATATAGCAATCTATCTACATCACTAGCATGCTAGAATTTGGACCTCGCCAGGTGCCCTTCTTCTTGATTAATGATCTTATATTTTTAGAACTTTATAAAGTCAGTTGACTAACTATTAATTTGTATCAGCCATATTTGATGATTATTCTTCGAAGTTACATGTGAAAAATAACATTTGGTATCTTGCTTTTGAAGTGCTATAACTCATTTAGGACACCATAGAACAATGCTTTAAGTTGTGAAGGGATCTTTTGATAGAATGAAATGAACACGATCATGAAAACATTGATATGTTTTGAGAATGCTAAATAATTTATTTTTAACTTTTGACTTCAATATCAAATGTAAACTAAAGTTGCATAGATGATTTTATTTTATTTTACAACCTTCGATTAGAGGAAAAAGAAAGCAGTTATTTTCAGGAAAATGTTAAAGAGTTTATGCATCATTTGTTTATATGTATCCTTTGAGGTTAGCAACCTCCATTATGGCCTAATTAAATATATATATACACACACACATATGCTGTCTTTATTTTTGTTAAAAAAAGATAAAAGTGGGTTTTAACTTTTGATGGGTCTTTCTTTCTAATTCTTTTTTTTTTCAATAGATTTTCTCAAAATTTTTATGTAACGAAAATGGTTATGTTTACTTGAGATTGCGGTCAGGAGAAAAAATTAAAAGAACCAAAAGTTATTAAGTCTTATGGGTGTATGGTCCCATTACACTGTTGTTAGAAATATGAGGTGCGTGCCCTCGAATTGAGGCATCTGAAGAGCCTTTCTTTTGAACACCATTATTGTAAATGTAGCATGTAATTAGTATGTACTGTTTTGTGCTTCAACACAATTTGAGAAAATCCTTCTTGACACGTGCCTTGCTTTTTTTTTTTTTAATTTTTTTTTTTAAGATTTTAATGATTATAGCCATTGTTCTAAAAACCCAAACTGGACATCGACTTGATTAGAATTGTGCTCCAGTTCGACTATGAAGTCAACTCTGGTTGATTATGTTGATGTGAAAAAAATCATTTGGATAGTCAAAAAGAAGAACGAGGAATAAGACTTGATCGGCTAGTCCAACCATCCACTGGTCTATTAGGTTGGTCCAGTCTGGTTTGAAGAACACTAGTGCTTTTTGATGAAATTGAATGATCCAAGGTTTTCCCATCTACCGTCAATGCATTGCACGTAATTTTCACCTACATGTATATGTATTTAGGATTGTGGTTTAACACCATTAAACTTTGTTGATCCAGTTGTTGCTTGAAATTCAGTGTTAAATCTTAAATGAACCAGATCTTAGGCTACCTGGATCAATTGAATTAACTAGGGATTGGCAGCCTCCGCATAAGTCCTTCCTTTCAAAAACCCTGGAATCATCATAGATTGTATGTAACTTGTTCGGATTGTCTGAGTCAACTTGGGATCGCAGAGTTCACCCGGATGATCCATTCGAGTCACATGATTTTAAATAGGGATCATGTGACAATGTTTAGATACATGGTATTATCTTTATTTGCTGTTCTACATGAACAGTAATATCTAATCTTCTTCTCAATTCTCACTTCTCATCTTTAATTGTTTCACCAGAATTGCCAAATGTTGCCACAAAATTGTAGCTGCACTACGAATCCATGACAAAAGTAGTGATTAGTAGTAAATATGGTTTGGAGGAAGGGGGTTGGAGTTCTAGACGTAGTAGATATGCTGACGGGACAGGATTTTGGAAAGCCATTTGCAGCAATAAGGTAATGTTCAATAAAGGAGTTAGATTTAAAGTGGGAGTTGGCTACAGGATCAAATTTTGGAATGATATTTGGTGCGGGGCTTACCACTAAGAGATAGATTTCCGGGAGCGGCGGCGATAGCATCTAATTCCAATGCTTAGGTGAAGGATTATTTGGTTATTGAAGAAGTGGGGTGGAAATGGGATTTGACATTCAGAAGAAACGTTTTGGATTGGGAGGAGGAAGTTGTAGGATTATTGGGGGAATTAAATTCAGTCAAAATTTTGGAATGATATTTGGTGCGGGGCTTACCACTAAGAGATAGATTTCCGGGAGCGGTGGCGATAGCATCTAATTCCAATGCTTAGGTGAAGGATTATTTGGTTATTGAAGAAGTGGGGTGGAAATGGGATTTGACATTCAGAAGAAACGTTTTGGATTGGGAGGAGGAAGTTGTAGGATTATTGGGGGAATTAAATTCAGTCAAAATTAGGGGTGAAAGAGATTCGAGATCTTGGTTATGGTCCGGTGAAGGTTCTTTTACGGCGAGTTCAATGTATAGATCTTTGACGGAAGGTGCGACGTGGAAAAACCCGTGGAAGTTGATTTGGTGTCCTAGTTTACCTTCTAAGGTGTCCTTTTTTTATGTGGACAGAGGTTGAGGATAAAATTCTTACTTTGGATAATTTAAAAAGTAGAGGATGGCAGTTGGCATCTAGATGTTACTTGTGTAAAAAAGAGGAGTCTTCTTCTCATATTTTTCTACATTGCGATTTTGCTCGGAGCTTGTGGGATGCGTTCATTCAAAGATTTAGATTGGTTTGGGTGATGCAAAAGGATGTGAAAGAGGCTCTTACGGGTTGGAGATGGAAGAGGAAGAAGGTCGAAAGGAGGAGTAGGATTCTTTGGAATGCTTGTCCCACTGCTATTCTTTGGTCGATATGGTGCGAAAGGAATAGCAGGATTTTTGAAGGTAAGGAGGTGTCGGTTCAGAGGCTGGTTGATAAGGTTTTATCCCCTTATCTTTTTTTGGGCCAATATTCATAAGGAATTTCAGGAGATTTTGTTTGCAGATTTTCATAGCAAGTGGGTCTGTTCTGGGATTAGTTTGATTTAATTTTATATGTATTTACTTTATGCACAGTTTTGTAATTATGTACAGTATTTTTATACCTCTAATTATATATGATACACTTTTACTGATCAAGAAAAAGAAAGTAGTGAGTTTTTTTTCCCATGGAAATTGTGTGGGATTGGGTTAACCTTCTTTTTTTTTGATAACTTGGGTGTCCGGACCTTAGGCCCGACTAATCCCAAGTAGGAGGCTTGCGCAGCAACCCACTGCCACGACCTCCCACTTAAATCGGAACCTGCCCAGCTGGGGAATCGAACTTGAGACCGTGCGCCTAACCCACACAATCCCCTATTCGCCCTTACCAACAGAGCAACCCGGATTGGGTTAACCTTCTTAGACGGGTGGCAATGGGTATGGTTGGGTTAAGTTCGGCTTGTGGTTGAGCACCTATATTAGTGGGTGTCAACCTAACCTGAATCTGAGCATTTGTTAAACTTGTTGGAGATGGCCTCCTCGAATCCGATCCATTCAAAAGAACATAAACCATAACCTGCCCATTTAAGCCATTTAACTCCTTTTTAAAATTTTTTTTTAAAGTTTATTTAAAGTAATAAATAATTTCATTATTTGGTATATTATGTTAGGTATAAACCAATTATTGAGTATCCTATATCTTATATATTAAGTATTATAAAATAACTATTGAATATCTGATACGTAAATTTTTAATTCAACACAACTTATATTATAAAATAAGTATTGAATATCCTATGCATAAACTTATAATTCAATTCATAAATTATATTATAAATTTAGTATTATATATTATTATTACATATAACTGGATATAATCATGTTGAAGGATTAATCTGAACCCAACTTAATTATTGACGGGTCGGAAAACTCAATCTTGTGGGTTGAAAAAACATGAATTCTAATCCGCCCAAATACCGGGCTGGTTTGGGTTGGTTGACAGGTAGTGTCAGATTTTTCACCCCTATTTATAGTGTTTTGAACTAGATTAAAATTATTTTTTATCTTTTTCTTACTTGGTTTTTAACTATTAGTCTGAAAATAGGATTTTTTTTGAACTTAATACATCTCAATACAGCACTTCACTGTTTCAATTGATTTTTAGCAATTTTATGGTAATTGTTTTAATCAATCCTTTTTATGATGATGTATTTAGATATTTTATTTTTGATTTTTATAATCTTTTGACTTTTGGTTTGGGATCCATCATGGATCAGATGATCCATAAATGGATCACCCATCCTACTTGGGATTGACCGGGAATGATCCCTAATCAAATCTGAGTTTTAACACCATGCTCACATTGGCATCCATCTTGATGCTTGTACAATCGCTTGATAATGAGTTTAATACTAGTGCTGTGCCTAGTTTAGAATTAACTTGTTATTGGACTACCTACTCTTAAAAATAATTTTTCCGGCTAAGTGGGTGTCTAGGTACCAGGGGTTTTAAGTCTCAGGATCTTGGGTCAGACCGGTCCCGGCCGATCCCGATCCCAATCCGGATCAGCGATACCAGCCGATCCAGATCCGATCCAAGAGTTTGATCGTGCTTTAAAAAAAATAAAAAAAATTGGAGCTTCGTTCGGCGATGGCACCCAACCTCTGGTGGCACTCAACCTCCGACGGTGGCTAAGGTCTATAGGTTGGTTCGGACTGAGAGAATGAGAGGGAGAGAACAAATGGAGAGGTGAGCTGTGATGGTTGCGTTGGCTGAAGGTTGCAGCAAAAAGAACAGAGGTTTACTGGTTTGGAACAGAGGAAGAAAGTGATAGAGGGAAATGGATGAGGGAAGGTGGGTGTTGGTGTTCCAGGCTGAGAGATGAAGAGTAGGAGAGAACAAAGTGGAGGGAGAGGGGTTGCATACGGTGGAATAGAGGATGGGAAGCTGCGGGAGGTGGTTGCAGAACAGTAGAGCTGGGTTTTTGGTTGGAGAAGAGAGGAGAGGTGGGTAAATCAGTGGTGGTTAATGGCTGAGAACAGGGAGTTGATTGAGGTTTCTGGTGTTGCAGGTTTTTTTGTTGGGTGAAGAATGAGGGAGGAAGGAAGAAGAGGAAGAAGAACAGAAGAGGAAGGAGGAGGAGGAAAGAGGAGGAGGAGGAGGTCTGATCCTTGAAACCATGCTAGGTACCTCTAGCGCATTGTACCTCTGCTTTAGTTACATCTAAGCCATTGACTACTAGCGCATTGATTTTTTATAGTCTTTTGGTTTAGTAGTAGTAGTAGGAGGAGGAGGTCTGATCCTTGAAACCATTCTAGGTACCTCTAGCGCATTGTACCTCTGCTTTAGTTACATCTAAGCCATTGACTACTAGCGCATTGATTTTTTATAGTCTTTTGGTTTGGGATCTATCATAGATCAGCTGATCCATAAATGGATCACCCATCCTACTTGGGATTGACTGGGAACGATCCCCAATCAGATATGAGTTTTAACACTAGGCTCACATTGGAATGCACCTTGATGCTCATACAATCGCTTGATAATGAGTTCAATATGAGTTCCTAGTTTAGAATCGCTTTGTTATTGGACTGCCTATTCTTAAAAATAACTTTGCTGGCTAAGTGGGTGTCTAGGTGCCTTTGCTTTAGCATCATTACATCTAAGCCATTGACTACTAGCACCGACCTATGATCTCTGGACACGGAGTCGAGTGCCCAATGTTGACATGGATACTGGGTGTTAGATATGGCAGCCATCCCAAAATCAAGACATGTGTACATGACCATGTGTACATACTATACTAACAAAGTAGAAGATGAAGCAATAATACTAGTGAAGAAAAAATAAAGCAGCAATAATAGTAAATAGTTAGATCCCTTATCTACTATCAATGCATTAAACAGTTATTTACCTATACGTCCTTTTAATTTTGGAGTGGTCAAAATACTATTGACACTGGTAGAGCCAAATGTGTATGTGACTCACGTTGGCAATCGCCTTGATACCTGCACGACCACTTGATATTGAATTGCACGCAAATTTTATAATCTACAAGTACATGTAATTTGTGTTAGGGGATAAAACACCATGAAGACTGGTAGAACCAGCTGTTTATGTGGCTTATGTTGGGATTTGCTTTGATGCCTACACTACTAATCAGTGACATAGGAAATATGTCGCCATTCCCCTAAGGGCGACACAAAATCTGGCTATAAATCACCAGATTTCGTTTTTACCCCTATGTCGAGCAACATGGGGGAAAATTTCAAATTTTTTGATATTTTCCCCATGTCTCTCGACATGTCGAAATTTTTCAAAATTTTGAAAAAAAGTTTAAATAAATATTGTATGTTAATAAATAATGTGATGTAGTTAAGGGCTGTTTAAAACTTGTGGGGGGGAGGGGAGGGGAGGAACCCATCAAAATCTTCACATTTCCCCCATCATTTCTTCTAGATTTTCCTTTCTAGTTCTATGTACCTTTTAGTTTGACTCACATTCACTTTTAGTTTGGCTTAATTACATATAACATCTTTTTTACAACTTACAGGCCCGACAACATGTAAGTCAACCCCTCAAGTTGTGACTGTTAATGTGTAGGCATTTTTTATATATTTTTTTGATGTATTTGGATGCATTTAGGCCTTACTTAGACATGTTTAAAGGTTGGGGCAAAAAATCCATAAAAAACCTATGGTTTCCCCACATTTTCCCTTTATTCCCTCATGTCGGCGACATCGACATGGCGAACCTTGCGACCAATTGGTAGAACAAGTCATGCATGTGGCTCACATTGGGAGGTGACTTGATCCCTACATGATTACTTGATATAGTATTCTAGACAACTTCTTGCTCTAGGCTTTCCTTATTGTTGGACTGCAAACTCTTAAAAATAACTTGGTTGGCTAAGTGGGTATCTAGGCTTCTTCTTTAACATCATTACATCTAGTAATGGACTATGGCATAACGAACTTTATCAAATAGAAATTATTGTTCTTTTAGCTCTCTCTTTCTCTCTCTCCCCCCCCCCATAACGAACTTTATCAAATAGAAATTATTGTACTTTTACCTCTCTCTTTTTCTCTCTCCCCCCCTCCCTCTATCTCTCTATCTCTCTCTTTGTTTTTGTTTTGAGAATTAATGTGAAGCTTTTAGTTAAAAAAAAAGAAGGCAAATATAGAGAGGGCAACTGAGGACGGCCATCATCAGACCATGACGTTGCAAATTGCAAATTGCACAAAATTGCAAAGAAACAACATAGCAAGGGTAACACCAATTCCCCTAAAGAAGCATCTCCTCTGATAGAACTCCCCAAAACATTGAATCCATTCTTATTTTACCTTTTGGCTGATCTGTAGGTTGTTAGCCGTTCTAGGAACCTTAGAGAACGAGGCTCATCAAAAGGGTAAAGAACAAGCTAGAAAATACCACGTGAACTAATCCCCAAGAGCAGAGATGAAACTTCTTTAACCAAGAAATGATAATAGCTGATTCCCCCTCCACATTGAAATTATTAATGCCAAGAGTTCTTGGCTCGAAATTTCCCATAGGAAGGGCCCTGAACTCGGCCTGAACCAAGTTTTCTTCTCAATATCCTAAACAAACATGGATAATAGCCCCAATACGAAGGGCCTCTTGCCTTCAGTTCTGACTTATCTGATAGCAAGGATAATTTTTGAAGATGTTAATTGGGATTATTGATTCAGTTTCACTTATTATATAATGGGACCATTGAGTTAGATAGATGTTCGATACTAAAGTCTATTCTGATCTATAATAAGAGTTTGTCCTGCATCAGTGAAAATAGTTTTATATGTTATATAAGTTTTTTTCCTCAAAAGTGTGATATGATTTATTAATATAAAGAGAAAGTAAAGATTTGATTAATTTTGTTGGTAGCCTCATTTCTCCTTGATGGTGTTTGATTAAGCCGTCTGGAAATCCACAAAGCTGAAATGTCCATACCTCCTATTATAATGTTGCAAGTTATCATAGATGATTGAATGGCATTAAACTTTTTTTTTTTCAAGTGTTGTTGTATAAGGATTCAAGGATAAGAACCCATACATTGGAGTGTTGTCTAGGAACTATTTGGACATGCTTCTAGTGCATGTGCCTTGGGAGATTACCTTTTAACTCAGTTAGATGATTTCTTTTCATGGTTTGCCCGTTCACATCTGTGAGTCTCCCTCGAAAAGCAAGGCTGGAATTGTGTTGACAATTGACATAGTTCCTAAAGTATTTATGTTTTGATTGCTAGTTAGTAGCAATTAATTTTATTGGGTAGTTGTAAAGAGAAACCGCAATTCAAGAAAAAGTCACCATGCCGAAAAGGAAATTCTTTTACAAGGAACTGCAAAATGAGAGCTGGACCGAAAGATATCAAATACCCAAGATGTGTTTCCTCATTGCTGAGATTAGATATCCGTAGTGTGTTGTCACACTTAGAAATATTGTTGCTATGTAAGTTCGTTGTCTTACGTATTACAAGTCGAAAGGAGGAAGATAGTGCCCCCTCCTTTCATGTTTTCAAATTGTCTATGTTGTTCTAACTATTGTGTGGTTACTTGCAGCCTCCTAAAATTAAAGCTTTTATTGACAAGGTGATCAAAAGTCCGTTACATGATATAGCAACATCACTTTCAAGCTTCCGCTGGGAATTCAATAAGGTGTGTCATCCTCTACTCATATTAATACATACATTCATACTCTTATCTGCACGGTTCTGGTTCTGCTAATGAAATGGCAGATAAGTTAACAAAGAAGGGGGTTAGTAGGGAGGTTGGCTATGTCTTATGGAAGGGGGGCCTTGTTGTAATAGGAGCTGGAAATAAGATTGTCAATTTTTTCCCTTCTATCTCTTTTCTTCCGTTGTTTTTGTATTGTTTCTCTTTTTCTATGTATTTGTGGGCTTTAGGCACTTAGCTTGTACCATCTTGGTACCTTTTATGGTTAATAAGTTATTATTATCAAAAAAATTGAATAATATAAATACATTTGTACCAGGGTTTGTTAAGGTCTATGATGAGGCTTACACCTTGAGGCTCGAAAAATGCCTAGAGGCTTAACTGTAGATGTGCAAATCCCACGATTCCAAGGCCTTCAAATGTGAGTCGCATATGAGCCTTATGCTTGATGGCTTAAGGCTCACTGTGGGTTTGAGGTCTGTGCCTTGTATATTTAAGTAAAATTAAAGATCTTAAGAATTGCCTTATGAACTGATTGCGAGCGTAAATTTGTTCTATATGCATATGGACAAAAAGGTAAGCCTTAATGGTTGTCGTTTGTTGCTTCTGTTAATTTTATTTTATCTGTTTATTTGATTGAGGAATCCTACATAGATACAAGTTAGGCAACTTCGTTTTTTAGTTGAATTCTTGATATTTATATGGTTCATAAATACGCCTTTCTAAAAAATGATGAATTGTAAGTTTTCTAAATTTCTCCCTTTTTACTTATTTTATTATTATCTTTTTATAGGGTACACATGCATGAGGTAGTCCCCCTTACTGCTATACTTTTGGAGTACAGGCTTTTCTTGTACTGGTGTGGATGAATTTGATTTAGGAAATTCCCAAGAGATTTTTGAGGCCAATAAGCAACTCAATTGGATACCAGTACCTAAGCTAAGAAAAAATTCTCGGACAAGCAAAAAACAAGAGCAAAATTATACAAGCTGATTTTTCTGTAATAAGTATTTAATACACGAGGCTTATTTATTGAATAACTTGGATTTGAATGATGATACATCAATTTTTGAACATAAACTAGGTACCACTATACTTATGGTACTACTGCGTTTACCTAATATTTTTTTTCTTCCCATTTTTTAAGTCTTATATTTTATGAATTTATGTATTAATGTACAACGTAGTTCCTAAGGCTCAAGCCTCATGCCTTAAGGCACATGTATCACTCTTGAATAAAGTAAAACACCTTGCTTCACGCCTTAATGTTTATAAAGATTGGTGTGCATACGCACATATACATTTACCAATAATTTCAAACATTAAGCCGCGAGGCAAGGTCAAATGAGTACCTCCATTATCAGTTCCATATGAAAGATCTTGGACATCTCCGTGACTTTCTCATTATTGAGATAGTAGTACGTAGTTTCATTTGAAGAAGATGCCGATAGAATCGAAATAAAGGGTTGTTTAACAGGGTCCTTCGTAGCAATGAAAGTTCTAGCCTTGGTTTTATATGTGCATGCGTGCGCGGGATTTATAGTCTTGTCCTACATGTTAAGTTTCCTTGTGAGACATGGATTTATTGGCCACGTGGAGGGATGGTGTAACCAATCTAGGTCCATCTCATAGTGGACCCCTTGGATGGGCTACATGGAGAATATTTCCCCCCACGTGTGCCCAATTAGTACCCTTTTTCTTGGATCTTATCGTGTGTAATAGCAGCCAACCAGTCTTTTAATACTTAAAAGTCTTCAACAAGAAGATGTTGGATAAGGAATTCTTATCTTTCACACGGTTTGTTTGTTTCGGACTGAAACTTATTATTTGAAGTCATGTGGAAGAGCATATGGACAAGTGGTGTTTGCCAACTCAACTGCCATGAATGGAATCCATGTTAAACTAGAATTCTTGCCATGTGGCCATTGTGTTTGGAGCTGAAACTTGTATGTTATAGACTTATAGGTGTATTAGTTCTATAACTCGTCACTCCCTCATTGCCTATTTGTTGCTTTGGTTTCAGGGCAATTTTCATCACTGGAGACCACTGTTTCTACATTTTGATGCATACTTCAAGACATACCTGTCTTGTAGGAATGATCTTCTTTTGTCGGATAATTTCTCAGAGGATGATGGTCCATTCCCGAAGCATGATGTTCTACAAATTTTGAGAGTGATGCGAGCAATTTTAGAAAATTGCCATAACAAGAGTTCATTTGATGGTCTAGAGGTAAGGATATCTAAGGATCATCATTTCCGCTTTTATTATTTGTAGGAGTCCGGTGTGAATCTAACAATCTGCATTTGCCTTTTTCTTCATGCAATTCTTTGTAAGCTTTAACTTTTTTATTCCCAAGGTTCTGCAACTTACTTTTGGCTGAATTTCTATACTGCTGTTTTGTCATCAGCATTTCAAGTTCCTACTTGCATCAACAGATCCTGAGATACTGATTGCTACTCTAGAGACTCTTACTGCATTAGTGAAGATAAACCCCTCCAAGCTACATGTGAGTGGGAAGTTGATTGGGTGTGGCTCAATAAACAGCTGTCTCCTGTCCCTGGCACAGGGATGGGGAAGCAAAGAAGAAGGCCTGGGTCTATATTCATGTATTACAGAAAATGAGAGAATCCAAGAAGAAGGGCCATCTTTATTCCCATCTGATGTACTGAATGAATATGAAAAGTCTCACTGTCGATTAGGTTCTACTCTATATTTTGAATTTCATGGGGTTCACTCCCAGAGTACTGAGGAAAGAAGTGATAGGACACAATTTTCCAACTTGCGTGTTATACACATCCCAGAACTGCAACTGCGAAAGGAAGATGATTTGCTTCTTCTGAAACAATGTATTGAGCAATACAATGTACCTCCAGATCAAAGGTTCTCATTGCTGACCAGAATTAGATATGCCCGTGCTTTTCGTTCTCCCAGAACCTGCAGACTCTACAGCCAGATTTGCCTTCTGGCGTTCATTGTACTTGTTCAGTCTAATGATGCTCATGATGAACTTGTTTCATTTTTTGCAAATGAGCCAGAGTATACGAATGAGTTGATCAAGATTGTGCGGAGTGAAAAAGCTGCTCATGGAACAACTAGAACACATGCAATGCTTGCATTGGGGGCACAATTAGCTGCATATTCGTCTTCTAATGAGCGGGCACGGATATTGAGTCGATCAAGCATCATTTCTGCTGGGGGGAACCGTATGATTCTCCTGAACGTTCTCCAGAAGGCAGTCCTGTCACTGAATAATTCCACTGACCCATCATGTCTTGCCTTTGTTGAAGCACTTTTACAATTCTATTTGCTCCATGTCATATCTTCTTCAA
>JAUPMG010138587.1:0-11316 GCA_031762675.1 Pachysandra terminalis
TAAATGTAATACAATTCTACAGTTAATGAATAAGGCAAGTTGGGCACACCGGCACCAATTCCTCATCAACACTATCCCTTTGGATTCATCCACGTGATCCAATTCATCATATAATTACATGAGAGGCAACCGAGTGCCTAAACCAATTGTATTTTCCATATAATAACTATCAAGGGCATCTCAATATGCCTAAACTCACAATTTAGCAAGTAAATGAAGCATTGTATCAACCAATTACATCCCAACATGTGTATTATGATGGTGCTAAGCTCATAGAATGGTTTTGGGGTCATGCTTACCCATTCCCCCGAAATCTCCTATTGCTTGGCCAAACTAAGAAGTTCAGATTTTCAGGTTGAGGGGTCGAATTTTACAAGAGAGGTCTAATTGTCCCGAAAATAGGCTAGGCACGTGTAACTAGTCAAGATACACGTGCTCCTGTTGGAATCACTCCATTTGGACCTGTAAAGTGGTTCGGCGAGATCATTGGCGACCTTTCGACACAGCTAAATGGGTTAAAGTGTGCCAAATGAGGTGACACATTGGGTTTTGGTCCAAAAGAGTCTCGATAAACGAGAAGTCAAATTGGTTTGGTCACTTTTTGTTTCGGCGACCTCTTAGGCTTGCCTAAAAAAGGCTTCGGCAGCCGATTCGGTACGCCTAAATCCCTTCGGCGACCATTCCCGATGACCATATTTGGCCTGTGAGATTCGGTGAGCTCTTCGGTGCGTCGAAGCTAGGAAAGGGCCATTAAGGCTGAAATTTCACTGGGAGCTTGGTTTTACTCCCAGGAATGTTCGATTGTGGTCCAATACCAATTTCATTTGGTCTATGGTAGAGATTTGGGGTTTTCCCCTTTTTCTCTCCACCTAGGGTTGTGTTTTTTCACATGCATGGTCAAATGATATGGTATGGTGTTTGGGGTTCCTCATACATCACATAAAATGGTCTAAATCCCTAGGAGAAGGTGGGTATGAGGCAAACAACCCTTCTCCTAGGTCAAAATACTAAAACACAATTAAATGACACATTCAAGGGAGGTTACTCAACTTAGGGTGTAGCCGTGTGGGTCGAGGGTGATTCACAACGCATCCCGGAACTTAGATTACCATCCTTGAGCTCCAAATCCCATCCACAGCTCCAAAATCCCAAGAGAAGAAGAAGAAAAGGAGAAAATGTGTTTTATGAGCTAGTTGCTCTATTTATAGTCAATCTATGAATAGTGTCAGCACTTAAGAGTAAAACGGGGTTTCTGGCTCTATATTTTCCAACTGGCCATCTATGCAGACTCTGTTAGAGGGCTTTTGTAGGTGAGTCTGAGATGGATCTCGAAAATCTACGAGTGTGACTAATTAACTTATTAAATTAATTAAATCTTAATTAATCTCTAATTTTTAAGCTGGTCTTTTAGATTGGCTACCTAAATTAATTTACTTTCTTAATTAGCTTAACTTTCTGAGGTCAGGGATCTAATGGCATAAACCTAGGCTGTTGGTAGACCTGGTTAGCCTAATTTACAGAAGTCCTTTTAGATCTAGGAAGGTCTTCCTCGTCCTTAGGAAGCTACGTCAAATGGGGCCTTTGTAAAGTTTTGTAGATAACCCAAATGAGACGACCACGTGGACGGCCAACCTTACGCCATGTGGCGATGGAACAAGGCATCAGCACTACAACTTTGGGTCTCACGAGAGGATAATCTCGGCGGAACATCGTGGGTATGTGGATTTGAGGCTTGGAACAGAGGCCCGCCCTTCAACAGCTACACTCGAAGGAGGATCTTGGACACTTGGTCGTTATGCCGACTAACGAAATCATAATGAGCCATTACCCGCAACACTATATATACCCCTACTTCCAAGGGTAAACAAAATAAATGCGAGAGAAGACTACCCACTTTTACATGCTCGAATCCCCTCTCGTCCTATAAGATCCCTCAAATACACTTTCCTCTCTCCCATCAATCACTAAGTCCCCGACCCCACGACTCGCGAAAAACCACCTACATTACCTCCAACCTTTTGATCATCCATCATCTCTGTCGCAATTAAGTTCTTCTATTGTGAACCCCAACGCTTAAGGCTCAGTGGTTCACAAGTGAGAAAATCAGTGAACTAGCATGACTAAAAGGCTTCATGAATTGACCTATACCCCCACAACTATCCTAATGTATTAATAATTGTGTGTGATGTCATGGTTTCTACAACAAACCCAACAATTGTAGTACAAATACTTTGGTTGTGAGAGTGAGTAGAGTTCTCAAGTGGCCTATTCATTACGGCCTTGTTGAGATGGATGCCTTGGTTTGGCCAGATGAAAAGTTCACTAAGCAGGAAAATGAAAGGAAAAAAATATTTATTTAAAATATTAAATTAGATCAATTCTTTTCGCATGGTAAACCATTTATAAAAGAAAAAAAAACAATTTTTTGGTAAATTATATTGAGACCCCTTTGAGTTTGGCACAATGGCAATAAGTTCCCCTCAAAACATGCCTATCACAATCACCTCCCTTATGCTTTGAAACTATGTTACAACAAGTCTCTTCAGTAGTAACAGTTAATAAAGTAATGGAATATTTGCTTGTTGCTTATAACAACATATTTTGGATGGAGATTTTCTGTGATTTTGGGCTGTGTGAGCCTCACTAGAGGTTGACACTTATCTCAGGTGGGCCCACAAAAACGGATGGCTATCACCGATTAAAGTAGAAGCCAATTTCAGATTCATTAGATTTTTTAGGGTTTTAAAAATGTAAGTCACTTTCTTAGTAAGGCCCACTTAGGGACAAGTGTCAACCTCATGTGAGGTTCACACAAAAATACTTGATCTTAGAAGATAAAATTGGTGCTTTTATGGAATATAAGGAGAAGCTTTGTAACGTAAAGAATTGTGAAAATCCCAACTCTCTCTTATTATTATTAAGTAAATTAGTCATTTGATTTCATATATCTTTAGTATATGAAGGTTGTAGATGACTCAAATCACGTACCTCGATGTACATGAATCTGGATCTACAACGGAAGATTTCTATAGAATTGGAAAACGTCCCACGTCAGAATACCGTATATGTGACTACTAGAACCACATATAATAAACTTATACTAAAACGACCAGATCTTTGTATTGGAATCTCAATAGTAAAGAGAAGAAGAGATGAAAAGAGATTCTCTAGATTGAAATCTCACCAAAACATGGACCGCATGAATGGGTAGGGAGGAGTCATCTATATCTAGAAGACTCAACTACACATGAGATGCGATCTCCTATTTCTGTTAAGAGAGAGTTATCCACGTCCAAACTTTTAACCAAGGATAAATGTCACATTAAGTGGGGACCTGGGTCGGCCCAAATGTATCGGACCAACCAGTTGACCCATCACTTAAATCCAACATTATACTTAAACTCGATGATTGATAAAGGGGTATTATGATCAAACGATTAATTTCTATTACCCAATACCCCCTCTAATTTGGTCAACAAAGGTATTAGTTGTGATGGCCAAGGTTTGAAGGATACTTGGTGGTCATTATACCATTCTTAAAGTGGTGTCAACGTAATTAATCTTTTTTTTTCTGTGGGATTTAGATGCTTGTAATACTTTTTTGAATATTGATATGGACTTAATGGAATACAACTAAAGTTGATTGGATCCAGAAGGTGTGCTCAAATCTCTTGTATCTTTGTCCCATTTTATTGATTCTCGACTTTTGTTATTGAAGTTGTTGATTGGGGGGGGTTTTGTTAATAATCCACAATCGAAATCACTTTCCCTTTTTGTCTATTGAAAATGGCTTTTCTTGATTAGCAGTAATCATCTGTATGCCTTATTCCACACATCTGTTATGATGCAGAACCTTGAGGCTGTTTTTGGAACCCTGAATTTAAGAAGAAAAGAATAAAAAAGTACAAAAGAAAGAGAAAATAAAAGAAGTACATTATTTTTAAGTGTTTGGTTGGATAAAGAAAATGTTTTCTCTTGTTTGGTTGTGTAAAAAAAACTAAAATAAAAATTAGTCAATTTTTTCTATTAGTCATATAAAATAATTGTATGGACTATAACATGCAATCCATGCAGAACCTTGTGGTGGTGGTGGGGTAGCAGCGGTGGTGAGGGTGGTAGTGGTGGTGGGGGGGTAGCGGTGGGGGTGAGGTGGTAGTGGTGGTGGGGGTGGGGCGGTGGGGGGGGGTGGTGGTGGTAGTGGGGTAGTGGTAATGCTAGTGTGGTTGGAGGGAGGCTTTCTCTCCTATTCTTTCCTTTTCTTTTCTCTCAAAATTTCTACATTTTTGGAGAGAAAATTTTTTAGTCACAAAGATAAATTTTGAAAGAAAATTTTCTTTTCAAAATTTTTTCTTTTCTTTCAAAAATGGTCAACCAAATAAAAAAAGTGCTTTCTTTTCTTCTGAAATCCAAGGTTCCAAACACAGCCTTAAGAATTGTATTTGTCAAGACAATCTTGTGTGAATTTGTTAAATTATTTTTTAACCAAGGTTTAAAGTCTTGGGATCGGGGATCTAGCCGATCCCTATCCGGACCAGCGATACTGGCCGGTCCAAATCCAATGCAAAACTAGATCGCCCATCTTCTTTTTAAAAAAATAAAAAATAAATTTGAATCGACGGGACTGGTCACCAGACCTTCGGTATCGGTCTGTACTGGATCGATACCGGTCTGAACCATTCAATTTATAAATTAAAAACAAAAACATTAGATCGGTTCGACCGGCCGGTCCGTACCAGTATCAATTGGATTGATCCGATCCAAAACCTTACGATACAACTATTGTATTGTGGCTTGAGATCAAACTGGTCCTGGCCGATCCCAATACGGACCGGATCAGTCCAATCCTTGAAACCTTGTTTTTTAACTAACATGCCGTTCAGTTTTAAACAGACTTGGATTTGTCTAATATGGGCTATTAATACCTTTAGATCAACCCGAACCCATCCAAAATCAAGCGGTTTCAAACGCAGTTATCATGTGTATAATCTAAAGCTAGGGGTATCTAACGGGCCTTATCGTGCCTAATTTTGAGTGTGCCGAGCTGTGATGGACTGGGCCCGTGCTTTTAACCTATAATATGGCCAAAGTCCAATCGTGCCCCGTACCCAATTGTCTCCGGGCCATGTCATTCATGGGCCATGAACCCAGTCCCAGCCCGACATTATAAGGCTATCGTGCCATGCTGTGTCTGGGCACAGACCAAATTATGTTGGGCCATGCCGGTATATACACGCGACCTATTTGTACACCCCTATCTGAAACCTATAAACTAGCCCCCGTTAAATGGGTTTGGGTTTGCTATTGGCCCAGCCATGGTTTCAAGGATCGGACTGATCCGGTCCATATCAGCCGGTTCGTATCGATATCGATTAGGACCGGTCTGATCCCAAGCCACAATACAACTATTGTATCAAGTGGCTTTGGATCGGGCCGGTCCAACCGATATTAGAACGGATTGGCCGATACAACCGGTCCAACCGATCTAAAGTTTTTTTTTTTTTTAATTTATAAATATAACGGTCCAACAGGTATCGACTTAGACCAATTCCGATCGATACCGCCAGTCCGACGACCGTACCGCAGTTCCGGCGACCGGTCCGACCGATCCATTTTTTTTTCTAAAAAAACTGGGCGATTCAACTTTGTACTGGATCCGGATCGCCCAGTACCGAGCCGGTATCTCCGGTCCAGATCGGGATCGGCCAGAACCGGTCCGATCTGTGATCCCCGTGACTTAAAACCATGAGCCCCGCCCCGCCCAATCTCAAGCCCAAGCCCGGTCCAAACTAAGAAGGCCAAGTCTTAGAATTGCCACCCCGTCAACGTAAGGTAACACTTAGCGGATGCCCTTCCACATGAGACAGTAGGTTGAAGGATCAAATCCCAAATTTCCAACTAACTTAACGGTACATCCCTTACGGCACACATAATTTTTTTTTTTTAGATTTGTCATTCTTCTGTTTTTTGATGTTTCCCCTTCTGGATTTCTTCTCAAAATACTAATCATTCAACGAGATTTTCTGCTTTCCTATATACCCATTTTTTAAATAATCAAATTGGATAAGCGAGTCTCAGCAGCTAATTCATCTATGTCACAAAAGGTGTTTGATTATATGCGCAAGTTAATACAATCCTTACAACGAAAACATCTGAATTCTTAATTACAAGCTTTCTAATTCTTCATTATCCTGATATCTAATTCTTGGGCAATGTTCATTTTTTTCAATTGTTTCATTAATATCTAGGTATGGATGTTGCACATTGCTATCTAAACGGCAATGCCGATGCAGTAGAATTTTGTCCACACGACTCCTTCCATCATGTTCTTGCTGCTTCGACGTATAATCTACAAGAGGGTGCCCAACCCACTCGGTCTGGAAGCATATCCCTTTTCTCAGTTGATGCCGATGCCGATCGTCTTGAGTTGTTTCATCATTTAGACACAGCGGGTGTATTTGACATGAAATGGAACCCAGTTGAAGCTAACTTTGGTCCCTTACTTGCTCAAGCTGACGCCGATGGTTACCTCAGACTTTACCATTTAGAATGCTGTTTGGATGGACCAACAGCTACAGGTATGTCTAAGTTCTACTTATCTTCTCTATATATGTTTGTTAGTATGGAAATTTCAAGTTAACATTGATCAAGATGTAGTCAACGGTGTACTAAATGTGAAGGTTGTAAACGAACCCGATCACATACCTTCATGCACACGAACCTGGATCTGCAGCAGAAGATCTCTATTGAATCGGATGTCTTCCCACGTCGGTATGTGTGATTACTAGAACCACACACAGTAGTGTCCACACTCAAACGACCAGATCTCAAGTATGGAAATCAATTGCAAACTAGAACTCAAAGGAGGAAGATGAGACGAAGAGAGAGAGAGATTCTCTAGGGTTTGGATCAATCGTATGAGACTTGATGGGCTAGGAAGAGGAGTCTTCTAATTATAGAAGACTCAACTCCACTCATCGTTAGACTTCGACTCAACCTCCTAAACTATAGGAGGGAGTCTACCACACTTCTCTAGTATGGATGCCCCATGCATTGGGGATCCAGGTCGGCCCATCCAAGTGGGCCAACCGGATCGACCAACATAAATATCCAACAAAATGTGAAACTACGAGGAAGTATTTAGAATATTTGTTTAAAGCAGGCTTATTAGGGGACTTACTTTTTTTTATTATTTTGTCACGTACCAAAAGTTGTCAAGAATGCTTCTTTTTTCCTTTACTTTCCCATAATTGATTTTAGGAGCGTGTGTGGTTTTACTTTTGGTATTAGGTGTTCGTATAGGAGTCAGATTTGCTTATTACTTGGCGTATTAACAAACGCTCCTCTTTTTTTTCCTTTTTTCTTTTTTTCCTTTTTTTTTTTTTTGTGCGTGGAACCCCCTACCCCACATAGTGGGGACAGGGTAAATCCTGAATACATGACCCCACCCACAAGGACTATATATTAGGTAAGCCCGGGGACTCGAACCTAGGACCTCCAGATCCTGAGCAACGAACGCTCCTCTTTGTTTAAGCTAATGTGATAGAAATGGAAGGTAGCTTTTCCTAGGTTGTTTTCCATCAACACCATGGACTCATGTGGAATCCCATTTTCATATTTCATCCATCTAAAACCTATTGAAATAAACTGATCAACACCATGGACCCATGTGCGATTCCATTTTCATATTTCATCCATCTAAAACCTATTGAAATGATCTGAAGATAGGGATGTACAAACGTTCTAGGCCGCACTTGCCGACTCGGCCTGGCACGATTTGGGTGGTGCCCAGGCACGAAACGATTCATGCCAGGCACGGCACAGTAGGTCTTATCGTGCCTATCGTGCTGTGCCATGCCGGGCCTGAGGGTCATGACCCACGGTACGGTCTAGGCAAGAGCACGATTCAGTTTTGAGCCAATTTATAGGCAGAGCAAGTAGCCCGGTCTAGCATGGCCTGTCATGATAATAATCGTGCCTCGTGCCAGGCTGGGCCTGGGGCCCCAAAATTAGGCACGGCATGAAAAAATTTGTGCCGGGCTGGCATGCGCAGCCCGCATGTACATCCCCATCTGAAGATAGGTTCTGTGGCATGTCCTTGCAGAAATTTACCTGGAGAAGCTTGTACTACTATTGTTGATAGGGAACTCGTACAGCTATTTTAACAGAGATTAATTGTTCTGTAAACTAATTGACAATATTTTCCAGGGATCCATCCACTGTTAATAAATGCAATATCCATCTTTGATCTTTTTTTACCTGTAATAGTGATGAATTTGTAATTTTATTGTTTCATTAGTCTTGTTAGTGGCATGTACTAGTAGAAATCAAAAACTGGGCTGGAGGAGCTTGTACTACTATTGTTTTTAGCTTTTATTACTAGTTCCTCCTTGTGCAGGGGGTTCGTTGAGAGAAATTAGTGGTGAAAAAGTCAGTTCGTCTATGTGCCTGTGCCTGGACTGGAACCCGTCGGCTACAAACATCTCAGTTGGACTTTCAGATGGTTCCATCTCTATATTCTCTCCAAGGGAGTCTCAACTAGAGATGCAACAAGTCTGGGAAGCACATGAATTTGAGGTTTGGACAACCTCCTTCGACGTCCACCAACCACAGCTGCTGTATTCTGGTTCAGATGACTGTAAATTTAGTTGTTGGGATTTGCGGGACAGTCCTTCGAATTTAGCATTTCAGAATAGAAATGTTCATAAGATGGGTGTCTGTTGCATTGCAAAGAGTCATAACGATCCTAATTCCATACTCACTGGAAGCTATGACGAGTACCTTAGATTATGGGATGTAAGATCGATCTCAAAGCCCGTCAATGAAAACTCAATTTGTTTAGGCGGTGGAGTGTGGAGAATCAAGCACCACCCTTCGGTACCGGGCCTGATCTTGGCTGCTTGTATGCACAACGGTTTTGCAGTTCTGAGGATTAGAGGGGACAAAGCTGAAATGGTGGAAACTTATGGTAAGCATGACTCTCTGGCATATGGAGCAGACTGGCAGAGAGGAGGTTTGTGCAAGAAAGGCGGAGGAGAAAGAAATTCTGTGGTGGCTACTTGCTCATTTTATGACCGGCTTCTTCGAATTTGGATGCCAAAGAGTGACGTTGTTGCATGACCTGGTGCAGCTAGTTTTGTTTCCTTAAACTTGGTTCGGATACTTCCTTAAATAGGTACGTTCTTGCCGTCACAACTATCTGCTCAATTTTTTAATTTTTTATTATTTTCTTCCTTCATTTTAAACTGTTTAAAAGGAAAGGAAAGGAAACAAAAGAAGTAGAGAACAAGAGAGAAGGAGAAGAATTTCAGAGTATGACCAAATAGGATAATCAAATTATGTTGGTTATTTAAACGAAAATTTATGTACTCCATTCAAGAATGATACATATTAGACGATATACTGTCAACATTTCGAGTAAAACACAACAATGTGTATAATAGAAAGAAGTGTCAAGAAGTAACAGGAGCTATTATGACTGCTCCAAAAGTCCAATTATCTTGCAAGTTAAGATTTTCAAGGATTCCGATCTGGAAAAAGCATTGATAGCTTGTAATTCTGTTGTATCAGTTAGATAGGACTCTTGCATCACATTTTCAGTATCTAAGACTGGTTAGATAGGTCTGCACTTCATCCAAGTGATTGGTTTGATCCGGTTAGATAGGACTTTTGTATCACATTTTCAATGTCTTAGACTGGTTCGATAGGTCTGAGCAGAGCACTTCCTTCAAGTGCTTGGTTTGATCCAGTTAGATAGGACTCTTGTATCACATTTTCGGTGTCTTAGACTGGTTAGATAGGTCTAAACACTTCATTCAAATGATTAATTTGGTCCGATTAGATAGGACTCTCGCATTACATTTTTCAGTATCTTAAGACTGATTAAATAGGTCTGTGCACTTTATCCAGGTGATTGGTTTGGTCGGGTTAGGTAGGGCTCTTGTATCACATTTTTAGTGCCTTAGACTGGGCAGATAGGTCTAAATACAAGATAAGATTTTCACACATGTTCCCATTTGGTATTTTATACCTTATTCAATGGCTGTTGGTTTTCCAACTTGCTCTTCTAGTTTCTTAGCAGCATTGTCAAGTAATATATACAGTAAGAGCCACACTTGATGTATTAGGGAAAGAAAATAGAATCATAAATATATAAAATTTCTAGTTCAATCATGGAAAATTGATAAATACAAAATTCATGTTTATCACAAATGATTATTTGTTCTCTTATTCTGATATTTCTGAAGTCTGAAACTGATAAATCTTTTGAGATGAAGCTCTCAGCTCTCGACTTGTCGATGTTTTGGTAAATCTACAATTTGTTACCCGAGTCGGAACCAATCCTTTACGCTATGCCAATTAAACTGACTCGTCCGATCCTGACTTGGATTGCCCGATCCGTATCTGGATCGGACGAGTTGGGTTTTCAATTTTTTTTTTAATTAATTTAAGATCGTCCCTCTCGGTCCGATCCCGAGTTGGAACCGAGTTTAAACACCATGTTTGCTACTGCAGCTATCTTTACCTTCTAATCATAGAGTACCGTATTTATAACATTATTGAAGTTTCTTGTGATCATACTATTATAGATATTTGTGTGAGATGAAATCAAACCAAAATCTTGCTGTTGTTGTTTGTAAGAAAATAGCATATACATTCTTCAATTCATATTTATTTTTCGTACATGCATGCTATGTTTATAGGGTGAAACCGAGGTACCATTAAGGGTGTAATTCGGTCGGTTTGGTTCGGTTTAGTGTCCAAACCAAAATATAGTGAACTCAACCGAAATAAAAACGTAATTACAAAACTGAGAACCAAACCGAACGAAACCAAATTATAGTGACCAAAACCGAAGTAGATTCAGTTTTTTTGGTTTGGTTGGGTTTGATAAAAGTAATGCTATTTTATGTACTAAATACACACATCATGGTTTCACGCACCAATCCGGTCCCAACCTACAATACAAACAATTGTATTGCGGTGTTATGGACCGGCGTTCCGGCGACCGTTACCTCTGGTGAATGGTTCAGACGGTCCGCCAACTGATCCCGCCAATCCGGTACTGCCGGTCCAGCTGTCTGGCAACCGATATCGCCAGTCCAACAGCTAGACAATCAGAACCACTGTCCCACCAGTCCGGTGACGGTCCAATCTGGTATTTTTTTTAAATTAATTTTTTTTTACTTTTTGTATTGGATCCGGACCGGTCCGGTCTCCGGTTCTGGTACATTAGACTATGACACACACACACACACACACACATATATATATATATATATATATATATATATATATATATATATATATATATATATA
>JAUPMG010138598.1:0-11316 GCA_031762675.1 Pachysandra terminalis
TGAAGGGAGTTCAAGTCTGCATGCATAAGTCGAGGGGAGCTCGCTGAACAAGACCATAAAGTGGATTCTACACAATGACGATGAAATTAAAGGAGTCTTTAATTTATGTAAGTTCCAATTGCTGTATGTAATCTTGGTTGCTTTAGTAGATTGTTCATCATCTGGACGTGGTCCAGAAGAATAGGTGTATACCGAACCTCATTAAAATTACTTTTGTTATGATTGTGATTTTCATTAGATAATACTAGATAATCTAATACTCTTTAGACCTACGATTAATTTATATAAACGGACCTAGCAGAAGATAATTATTATATAAATCTCGTTTTGTGCAAAAGCTTAATTTTTGAATAGTATATGACTTCTTCTTAGACATAAGCAAACCTCGAGGTGGGAGTCATGGGATGTCTTGGTACGTCTAAATTTTAGGAGTGATTCGTGGCGCTTGGGCCTTCAAGACTGTACCGTGAGCTTTTTTCCTCGAGCCTTGCACCCATGTTTTTATATCCGACTTCAATTCCATTGGAAGTGGATTTTATTCATATAATATATGGAAGCTATGTAAAAGTCACAGGTGTTTATTTAAATCTGGGGAGACTCAATGAATAAGATTTCAGAAAATGATAATGTGAAAGGTAATCTGGACTCCCTCACCACGGTCAGTTGCCTGGTGAGACATGGCCTTTTCTTCCATGTGGACTGGATGATGCGATTGCTCCAGACTTTCCATCTGGAAGAGAGCCCTTTGGATAGACTATTTGACAATATTTCAAGCAATACAAAACCCCATTAACACTTGTGTAATAGATTTCATACATGTAATATTTGCAGTTGAATATTTTTTACTTTCAAGTTTTGTTACTAGTAAGACAATAGATTTAGGAGAGGCCTTTTTGCCATTTGGAGATTGTTTTGAGGCCTAAAAGCTATTATGTGAGATGGTGTGGGGAACTTTATAGTTAGAATTCTTGTAATAGGTTGTGGGAATTTGGTTCTTGCTCTGTTTTTTTATCTTTATTTCGTTTGTCTTGTTGGTTTTTTTTTCCTTGCTGCTAATGTACACATTTTGTGTACATAGGGTCGGCTTGTGGCTTATGTATTGCTTTGTATACTTTTCTTTTCTTCATTCTTATGAATATACTCATCTCTTCTACTGATTAAAAAAAAAAAAAGATAAGTGGAGTCCCCAAGTAAGCTGACATGTCTGAGATACGTGTATCACTAGGTTTCTATGTCTCGAGCTTTGTATTAGACAACCCTGCCTCAGTCATAAATGAGCATCAAATGCACAAATAAGCTCATTTTGTAACAAAAACAATAACGTGCTGTAGGAAAATTATGCTTACCAAAAAAATAGGCGCTTTCATACATGCGTAAGGCTGTGTTTGGCCCAGCTTGTGCTTTTGAATGAGCACTCGTTGGATAAGTGTTTTTGGCAAATTTGCCATTATATTTTATGTCCTTAATGAAAATCCAGACATTGGTTGCAAGGAAATTAGAGAAGCTTTAAAGGGACTTTTTGTGGTCCGGTTGCCGGGAGTCGCAAAAGTACTATTTAGTAAAGTGGGGAGTGGTATGCCGGAAGAAGGAATAGGGGGGTTTAGGTTTAAGAAGCCTTACTAGTTTTAACTTGACTTTATTGGCAAAGTGGCTTTGGAGATTTGAAAAAGAGGAAGGTGTACTTCGAGCAAAAAAAAAGAAAAAAGAGGAAGGTGTATTATGGAAGGAAGTGGTCAGTGCTAAGTACGGGATAGAGAGAGGAGGTTGGTGTACAAAAAATAGTAGAGAAGCTTCTGGTGTGGGGGTTTGGAAAGCAAGTTGTTCTGTTTTGCCTGTTTTTGAGAAGGAAGTGAGTTTTAGGGCAGGAGAGGGCAATAGGGTTAGGTTTTGGAAGGACTCTTGGAATGGTGGTGGCTCTCTTTTACAGTATTTTTCGGTGATTGCAGCAATTGCGGTTAATCTGAATGATTGGGTTAAGGACCATCTGATTAGGCAAGGAGAAGGGTAGGGTTGGGACTTGAGATTAAGAAGAAATATTTTAGATTGGGAAATAGAAGGAGTGACAAATCTGGTGGAAAGGGTTTATAAATTTAAGGTGAGAGAGGGAGGGGATTGTAGAGTGTGGAGGGGTAAGGAGGGTGAGAAGTTCTCAGTAAAAGCTATGTACGACTTGATGGGTGGAGGGGTAAGGGGGAGGGTCCTTGGAGACAAATCTAGAATGCGGGAACACCATCCAAGGTATCTTTCTTTCTGTGGGTGGTTGCTCAAAATAAAATCCTTACTCGTGACAATCTCAAAAAGAGAGGGTGGCATATGGCTTCGAGGTGTTGCTTGTGTAAAAAAGAAGAGGAAAGCGTCTCTCATCTACTCCTACATTGTGAGGTTACTAGAAGGTTATGGATCCGTTTTTTGAGCAGATTTAATGTGGAGTGGGTGCAACATGAAAATTTAAAGGCAGAATTAAGCAATTGGGGCCGGTAGAAGAAGAAGAGAGGCAAGCGTAGAAGTAACATTTTATGGAATTTACGCCCGGTAGCAATCTTGTGGACGGTTTGGGGGGAGAGAAATCAGAGGATCTTTAAAGATAAGGAGTCCGAGACTTACAAACTGTTTGATCATGCTTTACATTTACTTTTCTCTTGGACATCTAATAACACAGAATTTGGGGGATTAGTTATACAGATTTTGATAGTGCTTGGGGGCTAAAGTGGGACACTTAATTACTGTTAGATAGTGGGGCGTGTCTGTAATATGTATATAATACTTACTTGTATAGCTATTTGGCTTTAGGGCCTCTTTAATAGAAACTTTATTTATCGATAAAAAAACATCAATAAGTTGCTTGGTTTGAAAAAAAAAGTGTTTGATAATACAGTTAACTTAAATACCTTAAAAATACACACTCATAGAAATTATCTTAAAATTTAGGGATAAAAATGTCATTTTCAAAGAGCTTAGTATTGTGTTCAGGGTTAGAATTGTCATTTTCAAAGTATCGCTAATGATTAGAAACCACTTCCCGTATAAGTGGCAAGGAGAAATTGTTGTGAGCAACTTCTCCTTATGGGCTATCTTCCTCTACTACTTATGGGTAGGCACTTACTCGTTCGTTGGTACCAAACACACTTATAGCTTCAAAAAATGTTTTAAAGTTATAAGCTCAAATAAGCACATAATTAAGCAATGTCAAACGCGGCCTAAAACTCGAAAGTCCAAAAGTGAAAGGTGTTCACTAGACATAATAGTACTTAACTGCTAATTATACTAGTGGGATACTAATTGCTAATGCTAGCTACATTTGATGAATGTTATTATAAAGTTGAAAATATTATTTATAAATATTTTTGAAGAATAACTATTTTAAATTATATAATTTTTATGTTAACTATAAAAATTATAATTAGAGTACATCATATAAACACACTCCTTGGTTGACATATTTAACATTTTATGTGATTTATTTTTTGAGAAATTTAAAGAATTTAAAGACTATATTTACTATATAGCCTTCTAAATGTATAAATAAGTGATCTACAAAAATTTTCAAACATATAATCAATTTACGAAAAATCCATATGATCTTCTTTGTTTTTAGCTTAGCATAATTTCAAATATGAAAAGCACTTTTCAAAAGAAACTTGCGACACCTAGTTGTCAAATTATGGCTATTAATATATGTAGACATAATTTTGGTTTAGCCATGAAAATATGTAGATAGAGAATTACGTAAAATTCTATTTTTAGTAAAAATAAATATCAAAAAATAAAAACCCAACCCAAAAAAGTTGTAAAGTATAGTGAGAAGATTTTTATTGTCAAGGAGAAGGTAGGCTTTCTGTGTCAATATATGGTAGAAGAGTAGTTTGGCATCATCCATTGATAAACCGCCTGACCCGTTTAATAGGTGGATTGAGAATTGCGAATCTGAACCCAACCAGCCTCAACCATTGATAAACCGCCTGACCCGTTTAACTTAAACTCCTTTTTAATATAATTATCATTTACATTAACAACTTCTCAATTAAGCCAAGAAAAACTTTTCATTGTCAGTAAAATCTCAATTAGGCACAGAACCAATCTTAAAATCAACTTAAATTACATAACCATTGTCCCAACAAAGAAGAAATTGTTTTGCCAACTCAAGTCTCAACTTTTTAAACAGGCAAAAAGATTTTAACTGAATGATTCAATTTTATTGTTTGCATAATTAATTGATTTCGTCAGTGACATTATATTGGTTATTGAAGCCTTTTTCATTTCTGTCTTCTTTGCCTTGCACAGATCATTTCTTATTCTATTGTTATTCCTAATAATTAACTGATCTTTTAAGAGTTTCAGTTTGTAGCTTATCTTGCATATGTGTATAAGGCATATTATCTTGATAGAATTGTCTTTATTCAATCTCGAGATTAGATCATAAAGTTTATTCTCGGACTTGGAATAAGATCAAATCGTCTCTTGACATTCGGATATATATACTCAGGCGGGAAAGGGATAGATTATGCCAGGGAGTCTGCCAGATGGCTTCTCCTTATTGGTCCAATTTGAATTTTCAAATTAAGGGATCATCAGTATGTACTGTAATGCTTCTGAAAATATTTAATCTCCCCATCAAAGAAAAAGGAAAAAGAATACAAATCTTAATGAAGATAGGGGCCAAAAGGTGATCCTTGATTTCCTCTTATATTGTGGAATATGATACAATTTATGGTTCAAATAATAAATTGTAGGATTCAAATGTATGTCATAGGATTTCTGTAAAAAGGTTATCAACCTAGGATTCAGATTGTATGAACAACTATTTGATTAAAACCTTAGGATTCAATTCATATATCATGGGATCTAGGTTCAGTTGCATATTGTAGTTGATTGTGACTTTTTTGTGATGCTTTTTTATGACAAAAAGGGAGGAAGAGGAGAGAAAGCTGTGGGAAAAGAATAAAAGTAGTGGGAAACCTACAATTTGGTGAAGTTATTGGAGGTCTGCCATTTATGCTAACAAAATGATGGAATTAGCATATCTAAATGTAAGTGTAGTAGGAGATAAATGCAACACATAAAACAACTATAATGGCAATGCCTTTCCACATGTGGTTGGGTTTGACTTTGACATCATGAATCGTGTTTTTTCATCCCATTTTGTCAAAAAAAAAAAAACAGACTTCTTCATAGCACCTTTTTTTTTTTAATGAAGATATTACTAGAAAAACAAAAGAGAGAGAGAGAGAGAGAGATAGATGATCACTCCTAAAAAAAAGCAAGAACGAGAAACACAAGTTCTTACCAAAAAAAAAAACACAAGAAGCAATCACAAGCTATACGACCATTCCTCCATCACAAGCAATATAACCTACCCTCAGCCCTCCTCCATGATCTCACCCAACATCTCTAATGTAGGAGTGCCTGAAAACGAAGAATCCCTTTCGACACCACTCTGGGCCAACCTATCAACTAGGTCCTTGGCACATTTAAGCACTTCCAAACCCATTTTGGTCTACCTCTACCCATTCATGATCCAATTCTCACTTTTTCACGGTTTCCACTAGGGTTTGTTTTATATGTCCAAACCATCTCAACTGACTTCCTTGTCTCCTATTGGGGCTACACACTCTTGGATATCCATGCAAAAATATAAGAGCTCACGCCGTAAACCTTTGTTACCGGGAAATGATTGGTCTGACTGCCAATTTCTCTCTAGTCGTTGGCAGTCTCTCGCATTTTCTTTGTTTTTAACAGATTGGAACAGGGGAACAGAATTCGTTTTGCCAACCCTAACTAGTTGAGATAAGGAATTTTTTTTGTTGTTTTTGTTTTATTATGTGTTGTATCTATTTCAGTAAAACTAATATAAATGCCTCTTCTTCTTTTGTCTATACTTGTCCACTAAATGTTTTAATGGATTTTCGTAATGATAGATCTTCGGAAAGTCAGTTTGGTTTCAACTGTTGCTTATTCATACTTGAAGTATGATCTAGGTTTATTCTGGAAATGATTTCTGAAGCATTAACATCTGAATCCTTCGACTCAATTTTGCAGGCGGGTATCTAGGCTTGAAATTTTGAAGCGTCGTGGGAAGGGTCCACCCAAGAAGGACCAAGGAAGGCGAGCTGTTAAACGTAGCAAATAGAGGGAACTCTGTCACCTGATATCGGAATTAAGATCTTGAGATTTGACTGTTTCTGGAAGAAAAAAAAAGGTATAAGAATCCTGTTGGGTTGTAAACATCATCTTAATTTGCCAATGTTGATCATATAACTTGTTCGTTTTCGTTTACATCACAGAATAAATTAATCATCTCCTACAGGTCTCTTATACCTAAAAGCAAATCTTGGTGCCGTAAAATGTTGCTAGGCAACAATAACTGTTTCTAACTTACAACTGAAGGGGTTGGGTTTGGGTCTAACCCCTTCAACCTATT
Organism: Pachysandra terminalis; assembly: GCA_031762675.1. Taxonomy (NCBI): domain Eukaryota; kingdom Viridiplantae; phylum Streptophyta; class Magnoliopsida; order Buxales; family Buxaceae; genus Pachysandra; species Pachysandra terminalis. Next base: position 6,419 of record JAUPMG010138598.1, read on the forward strand.
GGGTTGTAATACCCAATAAATAATAAATGCAATAGATGGGTTCAACTTTTTTATTGATGGGTTGAGTTGGGTTCCATGATTTTCCAATATGTTAATAAACTGGCCGAATTTGACCCAACTCGTTTAGCTTGATATTGGTGATGACGGATTTGCAACAGACTAAATATATTAGAATAGATGAACAACTAATACATTCAAACCAATACACTCGTCAGATCAGATAAAAATGTAGGAAGTCTGTCTCAAGGCAGCCTAAACCGTCACGTATCCGTTCTGTCAAGAGCGTTCTTAGTCTAACTTGGACCTGTGTAAAAGACAAAGAGAAATGGGCTAGAAGGAATGAGGAGTTGTAATAACTAGATAGAGGAGTGAATGCAATCACAGAGCAGTAAAACTCCTTGTCAAATTTGGACTTGTGTAAGAGACAAAGAGAATGGGCTAGAAGGAATGAGGAGTTGTAATGATTAGAGAGGGGAGTGAATGCAATCACAGAGCAGTAAAACTTCACAGGTTTGAAGATTCCTCTCTTTCTCTTTCAAAGTCTTCTTCCCACTATTGTTTCAGGTTTCAGGGTTTCTAAGTTCAGATTTTAGATTTTCGATCAATCCCCTTAAATGGAGGACGAGCACTGGTATTTGTAGAGAGTTTTTCACTCTCAGTAGGACAAGTGTCACTCGGCCAAGCGTTTAGAGGGGGACCCTCGAGTGCTCAGCGAATCCTGAGTGACACGTGGTCCTGGAAAATATCTTGAAGGATGCGTGTCTTTCAATACGGCTAAGTTACTTCCAGATAAACAAGACCAAATCATTTCAAACCTTAAAAACTGCTCTGCAAAAGGTTGCTTTGGAACTAGAGCAACACAGTTCTGAAGACGTGTGTCACTTTCACACAAGTTCCAATGAGCAACGTCACCTTCTTGCCGCCATTCCTGATAAGACAAAACCCTTTCAGATAAATTAGAAAACAGATATTTATAATGCAGTAATAAGTCGGTGAGGTTTTCACCATGTGCTTTTCATTCTGATAATCCGTCTCAAGACAACATTTTTAAGGGATATTCAATGTATGTTGCTGAATCCGTATTTCGAAGGAAAACTCCCTTTGACGGCTATCTTCCTTCTAGGAAATCAAGTACCATTGTACCCTTATAGGGTGATTAATGTATTCTCGAATTATCTATGTAGAGAGTGTCTTGTCAGGGAATTCGTCTTCATTATCAATCGTCCCTAGTAAGGAGGGGATTACCTTGAAATCCGGAAATCAAATACCACTGTACCCTTATCGGGTGATCAATGTATTCTCGAATTACCCATGTAGAGAGTGTCTCGTCAGGGAATTCATTTTCATGATCAATCGTCTCTAGTAAGGAGGGGATTACCTTGAAATCCGTTAAGGTTCATAGCTACAGTAACCAATTCGAGTGCCTTCTACTTGGATGAATTCAGAAGTTGACATATGAATTCCTATAAGGTCAAGAGAGAGGATGTTCTCAAAGTTCGGGGGAAACCAGTCTTTCAGGAAGTACGTCTGAAGATGGTGTGCTTTCAACTTCTAAAGCCCTTTCCACTGAGGATTTATTTTATGGAAGTGAAAGTTCCAAGATATGACTCGAAGTCAGTTCATGAGAATTAATGAAAGTAACTTCGAGTCCCAATTGATAATTCGAATGCATAAAATACAGCATTCGATGGGGTAAACCCAAATCTGCGTCCTTCGAGGGAGACGGAATCCTTAGTCTTTTAGGGGTAACAAACTCTTTGACGAATTGAACCTCTTGAGGTGGTTAGCCTGAAATTCGTTTCAGGATGAAGGGATATTCCTCATTCGAATTCACCATTAGCAGGAGAGAATATACTTCCCTCGAATTGACCATCTGAAGGTGGTTAGCCTGGGAAGGACCTCCTTCGGAATTGTCCGTCAAAGTTGTCCCTCGAACCCGTCCGTCAAGTTTGTCCCCCGGGTTTCTCCGTCGAGGTTGTCCATCGGATGTGTCCGACGAGGTTGTCCCTCGGATTTGTCCGTTGAGGTTGTCCATCGGCGGGAATACATCTGCCTTGTGATTCTTCAAGACAAAGCATATAGAATAGTCCTTCGAAGTCTATGGATGTGATCCAAGCATGACTCCTGAGTTAGAAGGTGCGTAAAGTTCCCTCGAGGATCATTTCTTACATAAAAATACCTTTAAAACGTAGAGGTATGTAATACAATCACTCGAAGTCTGTTCTAGAGAGTAAATAGATGTGACTTCGGGTATCCATTGAGATCATAAACTTTTGAGGAATCCATTAGGGGTAGCATGCCCCCTAAATACATCATTCGAGTAAAATTAGGTCCGTTGAGGGAAGAATAAGATTCTCCTTCCCTCAGGTGCCCAAAAGACAGTATGTCGTGGGAACATAAGTCCTTGTCCTTTGATCTTTCAAAAGGAAATAAGGAACGTGTTTGTTGGGTTTGAGACACGTGGCGTTCTCCCACAAGCTAAATTCAAAAGATAGCTTCCTTTATAAGCTATCGTCTTTATTGGTGATAAGACTTGTCAGATATCATTCTGCCATTTCGAATCTCACATCTTCACCAAACAGTCTAATCATCATACGTAAATGTTGACATGTGAAAGGGACGCAAGTGCTGAAACGTGAAAGGGACGACTGTACAATCGTTTACAGCTTTATAGAATGATTCAGTATATGCGGTTATACCCAAAACGCATACACAAGTTCATAATTAAGCGCCTCGTGTAAAGTGGAGCTAAATTAATCCGCCTAATCAACAATATCGCTTATAACCACGGGCATAACCTCTTGGCAACTCTAAATATCCCATATATAAGCATAATCTTTGCACATTTTTATCCTTTTAAATAAGATAATAGCATTCCTAAATAATTTATAATAAAAAAGTGTATTTATAAGTTTGCCGCTATTCACTTTATTTACAAATTTATAACTGCCTAAATGTAAAATTCATTTTTAAAATTTAAAGTCATGGTTAGAAGTGATTATGTGATGAAGATATTTTCTCATTTTCATTATATGAGAACTCCTCCTGCCTTTGCTAACCAAACCATCATTTATACGTGTGATCTCGTTCCACTGATTGAAACTCATTCAAATCCTAAAATGCGTTCTCAAAGCAACATCAAACGAGACCCAAGGTCTATCCCCATCATCGAATGTCATTTCACACCACTACCACCGTCACCATCTTTCATGTAGGGGTACGTTTGGTTGACATGAATTCAAAGGATACAAGAGTTCCCACACCAAAAAAAAAAAAAAAAAGGATGGATGAAAATTGAAATGCACATGAATTACAAATCTTATAATTTCAAATTCATGTGTCCTGAAATTATATTGTTTGGTTGACATGTAATTAGGACTGTAAACAGGTCGAGTTTGGGCTGGATCTGCCATGATCCGAATTCGAATCCAATTAATTTCATGGAGATCTGAATCCGATTAAAGATTTGACTGATCTTTGAGTAACCGAATCTGAATCCAAATACTTTTATAAAATCCATATTTGGATCCGACAAAGATCCGAATCAGATTAAATATCCGAATTCGACATTTAGATGGATATTAGATTAAATTAACAAATTCCAAATGCTTAAATTAAGTACATTATAATACTTTTGATGAATATAGAAGGGGTATATGTAAAAAAATTAAGAAAAAATGTTTCTTTCAAATCATAAAATTATTTAAGTATCCTTAAAAATTAACATATATATAAAATTACATAAGTATTCTTAACATATATATAAAATTCCTTAAGTATCCTTATAAGTTAATCGGATTTGGAACTTAAATGGGTCGGATACATATGTAACCAAATCCGAATCCGATTATAAACGGATCTACTTATTCGGATCCGAATTCGACCCGACGGACATTTAATCAGATAACATCCGATTTATTCAGATAATTTTATTCGGATTCGGGTCATTATCGGATCTATATCCGACCCATTGATAGTCCTAGACACGTTACTCATAGGTTAATTTAAATAGCTAGTGTATGTTTTTTTCTTTATTACTTTTTATTTAACTCAGGGATTCTCTTACAAATAAGGATGGCAAATGTATCAGGACCAGGACCTGGTCGGTTCCGGTCTAAATCGACGCTACCGGTCTGTCTAGAATTGTTAGCAAAAAACACATTTTCAAATTAATTGGATCAAATCGGACCGATCATCAAAGGGAGCGGGATCGATCATTGAATCGACAGGACGGATCTCCGATTCAAATTGAAACATGTCTAGTGGGTTACCCTTTTAAACCATCCCAACAAAATACTTAGTTTACGTGTGAATTACAACAAACACCTCCTAAGATGTAAATTGTAATTCCAATAAATTATAATTTCAATGAATCGTAAGAATTGAAGGTCTTGTTTTTTTGTTTCTTCGTGAATTATAATTCCTATGAAAATTGGTACATCCAAACGCGAGAATTGAATTCAGACCAACCAATTTCAATTCTCACCCCTGAATCCATGCTTCCAAACGGACCCTAAGCAATCTACCACCATCACCGTCCTTTGCTACCTCCAATTCACGATCACATCTTTCCACTTGTCAAATACAGGAATTTCGCTGTGCAGTTTATCCTGATGGGATCCACCGAAAGAATAGAGCATGGCCACGTGGTTCTTAGACTTTTACTTGTCGTGATCAAACAAAAAGCCAATTCAAAGCCGAAAAGCAGTAAGGTCTTCTCTCTCTCTCTCTCTCTCTCTCTGGCGTCTATACAGAGAAAGCAAGAATCTGAATTTAGGGCTTAGAGAAGAGATTGACGGAGCTAGGTTTTGTGGAGTTGAATCGAGGTTCTTCACGGCAATCTTAGTTTGTTCTTCACTGTTATCGTTTTAACATTTAGGAGTTGAAATTGAATTCTG